>JABFIG010000070.1:0-111801 GCA_017139545.1 Ambrosiella cleistominuta
ATATATATAGTATTATAATATCGACGTCTGCCCAGCTTTTCCTCGTTTATGATTTGCAAAGAAGCATCTTCACATCAACAACCACTACTACAACGACGTTAACATCGACAACTACTTAATAACCATTGGTCATTGTCTTTTTTTTTTGTTTCTTTTCTTTCTGCGTATTTGCATAGTTGCCGCCTAGACACATAGTCATCCATCCATCTATCACCTTGCCCTTATTTTCTGCATTCCAGTCCTGTTTTTGTCTTATCTTGAAAAGGAGATAAGAGCCTTGGACCCAACTAGCGACAGCTATTTTAATCCATATTCTTGGCATACCGATTTTCTTTTTTGCCAGGGAATATTTCAACAACGGAGTCTCTACGAGAGAAAACTAAACATTCTTCTTTACTCGCTTCTTCGATACCAATCCTCTTCGTCATCATGAGCTCCACTAGCAGCAACGCTAGCAGCAACGGTCTGTCGTGGCAGGATCGTCTTGAAGGTATGTCCATTATCACCATTATCATGACTTTCTCTCGTCCTCGTCACATATACTAACAAGCACGACCAGAGGCCTGCCAAACTCGCCAGATGGGCTCTCCCGCTTTCCAGATTGTCTCAGACCGCAGAGGTATGTCTATTCTACACACTCCACGTATGATGTGTATACAAAAATACTAACATAACCAAAATAGGTGGCCGCACTGCTTGGTCGTCCCGTGTCACCGTTGCTGGCCAGACTATCTCAGCTCGCTTCTGGTACGATGGCAAGAACCTCAACAATGCCAAAGAGGATGCCGCCGAAGTTGCCCTGACTCTACTTGCGCAATCTCCCGCTTGGTAATCTAGCCATTGTCATCTGCACTCATCCGTTTCCTTTTCCTTCTCTCCTTATCTTCATCTTGATACTCACTCATGCAGGCTGGGCTCGCATTTCATTCCTCATTTTCTTCCTATTCACATCTTACCACTCTTATCTCATCTCATCCATTGGTTACTGCGGGAATGTTCCCGGGCTTGTTTTTTCTTTTTTTATTCTTCACGTCACGGATAACGTACACCTCACGATCACATCTACTACCATCGACAACACACACGAGTCGAACTTCCTCCATACATCATCACATCACATCGCACGAAAACAAACGACACACAACACAAATCACAACAAGGCCATTTCCTCCGCATTCTTCGGCTAAGACGGTCTTTTATTCAACCACCGAGCAGGACGCCGTAAACAAAACGTCCGCCCTTCAATTTATCTCTCTTCTCTCTAGACATCACAGTTGGGAATCACAGTGTTTATGGGGGAGTTGATAATCATTTATTTTGCGATTTTTTTTTTCTTTTGCGGTTTATCATTGTTCTCGCATCTTGCTTTATTCTGTCTTGGTAGGATACACACAATTCGGGTCGGACTCATTGGTTTCGGTGTTTTTTCCCTTGTTTTTTGTTTTTTTTTTTCTGTTGTCGTGGTTTTGTTATTGGGCTCGCATAGTTCTAGGTGCTTTAGGTTCTCATAGTTACGCATTTGCTCTTTCAGACATCAATTTTTATCATTTACTTTGATTTCACCAACACAAAATATCGGTCTCTACATCTATATATGCTCGTAACTCATAGATGCCATATCTTTCTCTAGTCTTGCCTACTATACCTCTTGATATTTTTTAGCCTCTTCTTAGCTCGTTTTGTGACTAATTCTCCCTTCATATATATATATACATATATCGATATCAAATCCCCCTTCTCCCTTGGCCTGTGCTTAAACCCTTTTCTTCTTATGATACCCGCCTAAACCTCATCATCATAAATGGGTTTCTATAGTGGGGATCCCATCACCTATAGCATAGACATAGGCATAGCCAGAGAACCAAATCGCCCCACCCCGTCGACCCGCAGTGGTTCTCAGGACACTTGGCGCCGTGCATGAATGAGTGCCTGGTCTCTTGAAACTATTCAAGAGAGAGAGAGAGAGTGTGTGTGTGTGTGAAAAAGAGATAGAGACATAGGCTTGTTAAGATGACTTTTTGCTGTTGTCGTCATTGTTGGCTGGCTGGCTGGCTGGCCCGCTCGCCTGAAGCGGTGCATTTCAAGGGCGGACTGCTTGGAATTGGCGTTGGATCAGATGGGAGAATTGGGTGTAAAGGGCAAGTTATCTCCGGCGATGAAAGACACAAAATCACAGATACCCTTTTTTCTTCTTCGAAATTGGGTATTTGATTCATTGGTAATGATGCTTTTTCTTCAGTGTAAATCCATCGACACCCAATCCCCCTCATTCCCTCTCGATATCAGACGACGCCAATACCTGCAATCTCTGCAACCTGCATGTCTGCCGTTCGCTAATGTAGTACAGCGCAGAGGTTAACCCCATCGCCCAGGTCTAGATGGCCGGAACACGGAATAAGCACATATGACGTGGTGATGTCACACCCAGTGTGATGAGTTTTCTTTTTTCGATAAGAAAGGAAAATGCGACGATCAGATGATCATCGTAGAGTCCGCAGTTTAAGAGTTCGGAAATTGGTTAGAGGTTAGATGGGGAATGGTAACGGCTGAAATTGACCCTTGCAGTATAAATTTAAATTAAGTAACTCGCACTTCACGAGACTACTGCTCAGCTTGCAGAATCTAGACTCGGACCTTATCTGTCCATTCCGGCCCCAGGGATTGAAATTTCATATTCCAGCTCTCCCACCATGCCTCCAGAGTAAAACATGCGAAACTTCAGTTCACACACACACACACACATACACACACACATACACACACAAAATGCATAAGACCCATCTGTCTCCACGTGTCTCCGTATATCTTCGAACAACCCGCCTCAGTCCTCATAATCTCATTCCTCACCACAACCCTATGCCCATCTCAGTCTCCCCATCATCATCATCCACTCGTTCACCAATACCACCCACCAAGCCCTTCCATATTCTTTCTGGAAAAAAAGACACCCACCCCCAGTACTACCCCCAGTGCACACACTGATCTCGATGAAACATTTTGCACCCCTCTGCTCTGTACCCTCACGACACCGCCAGCGTCCGAGTGTCCCAATTTCAACCAGCTCACCACACCACTTCTTGTGTGGTGCTCAGACGTCAAAATAAGAAATGCGGATGAGTGGTTCATCTTGAACAACACTAAGACGAATGTGGTGATTATGGTCGAAAAGGGAAATGATTCCTTCCCTGGTCAGGCACATAGACAGTAGACGAATGAATCGAGGTTCGAGAGCCCCTGCAGAAATAATCACGATGGAGCCGGACTTTGTGCACTGTTCAGGAACCGTGTCTGCAGACAATCCCAGAGGGCAACCATTTGTTAGGGTTATGTGCTGTTTGAAAGGGTGTCACTTTAGAACAATTTGTCTTTAGATAAGTGTGAACCTTGATTTGCTCTCATGATATAGGCAGGGATCACTACCATTCACACTCTTCTGAGCCTCCCCTCCACTCCCCGCCCCCAACACCCAGCCTCCTCTAGCTCAGCTCACCACAATCAAGCCTATTCTATACACCAATGATCTCATCACCGCATCATACCAGCGAGTCCTGAGCTGGTCGCGTGCCGCTAAGCCGAGTTTAGTATGGACAGAATTTGCCAGTCATTTTTTTGCGTGGTGGTGGGAGGATAGGCTGATGGCGATGAAACAACCGATTGCTAAAGATAGAGACGGGAGGCTTTTACGACGTGGGTTTGGATCGTCGGGCATGATGGCTGGCGTGTATGAGACATTGAGTCACACACATACGCATACACATACATACACGCATTTACAGGCAGTGGACTGATTCAGCGATTCTCACAACATACGGTGAGAGATAAAAAAAAACATGACGATGAAAGGAACCACTTCATCAATGACAACCTTGGGAATGAATAGACGAATCAATGGACAAGTGGCGCGGACACATGCGGTGATAGCGACCGTGCTGTAAGAAGGGTACCTATATCCTATCTACACATAGATACTTCGGAGGATTTGAAGGTATGGGATGATGAGTACCACCCACTGCGGCATCGCGAAAACCAGGAAAAAAAAATAATCATGGGAACTGGGCTCATGGAAGCTGTGGAATGTTCGATGATTGTTGGATGAGGGGGCTGGGGAATAGTTAAGTATGAGGAGATGACGGGGGGGGGGGGCTTGGTGGGACTGGAGCCGGGGCCGGGGATTGTCGAGGCCATAGATATGGAGGGCACGAGCGGGTACAGTTTTTTGATAGGAATTCTTTTCTAGAAGATTTGAACTTGTTCGAGAAGGACGTGACTGTATCTAATTCGAATCATCATGACTTAATGAACATCGTATCATCTTCGATCTCTGTCCACTCTCGACATTCACCCCCCTCCTCATAACCATCACCACCACTACCCAATGTCCCATCGGTGCCTGTCCATCAAACACCCACTTACGAGCCAACGTTGCATGCCCTGACGCAAACTTTTCTCCCGTTTGTCTAGAAACATTCTGGAACACCCCATCGAAGCCTCTGAAACTATGGCAGGCCCCTTCCGTTCACCTCATTCAACCTCTACACACTCACTTATATACAAAGTTCCCAACGTTAAGAGTTTCTCTTTTCATTTTTTCCTCTTCCAGGTCCCTGGTGGTCAACACATCCCTCCTCCCGCCGGGGCCCTGGTTGTTTCATCAACACCCATCGTCATTTTCTTCATTGTTCGATTACCAATTCGGGGAATGTCCGTTTTAGGCAGTGGGAATATACACATACATATCCATATATCCATATATACATACACATACAGACACATACGAGGCCGTAATGGAGGTCCTGGGTGGCCTGGGCGGAGTTGCTGGTGTGAGGCGTGAGGTGGGAAAGAATATGGTTGGGTGGGCGGCAGGAGCATCTGAAACGCGAGTGGGGAGGTCAGCGGATAGCCAACATTGGAGTAAGCGAATGCTATTATTGCTGCTGTTGTTGTTTTTGCTGTCGTGGTTGTTGATTGTGAAGTGGAGACAACGAAGCTGTCGACGGACAAGAGCCTATGAGAAGGCTTTTTGGGAAATGATTGGCAATAATAGGAACAATGCCATGTGAAACAGATCATCTACTCGGCTGTTAGCCGTCTCGCTACTCTCCGTACAAAAGCCATGTCTCTATTAACAACCACAAGTCTAGTTCCAATCTCGCTCAATGAGCCTATACTATTTTGTAAGCCCATTATCACTTGTATCTCCCACAAACTCACTCCACCACCCACACATACCACAACCTCACCTAATTCACCTTTGTTCATCTTCAGCCCCGCCGCCACCTCAAGGGCTCGTCCGCCGATCAAACCACCGATAATCTCCCCAAGAAACATCACGTCTGTCTATCGGAACGCCCGCTCAACAATACCACGTAACCCTATCCTACCAGCTAGCCCATTAACCCACAGACAGACACCCGTCCCTACAATCAACCACTACCATTACCGCCTCACCTTCACACCACCCAACGCACGCGTATCCGAATCGCACCATCTTTCTTCTCGGCCGCTGACCTTCCATATAAAATATGATAAAAAAAACAAAAAAAAAAAAGAACATAGAGAAAAGGATACCTTGGCCCTTGACCGGTCGGCCGACTACCACCACCCACCCCCATGGGATCCTCGGACAACGTGGCATTGCCGAATTAAGAAGGCAAGTGTTCGAGACGCTTGTTTGAGATGGATGGGGGTGAGAAACCCCTGGTGTAATTCACCGTCATCTTCATTCGCGTTTCAGAACGGCGAGATGTCGTCGAGGTGTCCGGGGGTCTCCAAGATCCGTGCTAAGCGATGTCAATGTAGCCTTCTAGAATAATGTAACGAGAAATGGAAAAGAACGTGAAAATGGAGCGACCCAAGCGCCACAGATGGAATCTTTGCAATTTAACTTTTTTATGGGGGGAGTGCCGAGGACAATGATGATGTGGCGTTGGATGTGGCGTAAGACGAGTAACAGTCTATGATCCAAATTTTTTGCAATTGGATGCATCACGAATCGGCATAAGGGCCGGCGGGTACATTCAAACTACGGCTTTGCATACTCGGATACAACAAATTCCTAAGGCCTCCGTGCTACCGAAAACGAGTTCCCCCATACTTTTCTACGAACCGAAAGATATATACCAATTTGCGCCCGGATCGACCAAAATGGTGGCCAGAGTTAATGTGTGGAGCGCCTGTCAGGGCCTCGCCGTCCGGGCTCGCCCAGTGGTCACTATGCAGAAGAATGTGGTATTGAGGGTGGTTGCGCAGAGACGATTGATATCATATGGCGGTGACAGAATACCGGAGGATGCGCCGGTAGACCCGAGGTCGGGGCTGAGTGTTGGGGGGGATAGTGGGTTGGGGGATATGAACCAGGGATCTTTGCAGAAGGTAGGTTAGAGGTTGGCGGTAGCGGGTTGGTTTTCCGGAGGGCCGGATATGAATCCTTGTCAATTTGATGTTGTTCGGATTGCGGGAATATCACTCATGGCTTGGAGGAGGATGATGATGGTGCTGGGATATGGCCAATTGCTAATGATTCTACAGAAAACCTCCGAAGCCCCCGTCGACTCGACCACTAACCCTTCTGGCTTTGTCAACATTCCGGGCGGCCTGACCGAGGCGCAAGCCGAGGTTCTTTTCCACTCGGGGCGCATCCCTCCTGCCGAAAACGCAGTTGCCGATTACAAAAAGATTCAAAAGCAGGGCACCGAAGGTTCCCGGGGTAGCAAGTTCCCAATTCCGGACCTTCCGTTGCCGCCGCACTCGTCATTGAAAGAGAGATATCATCCGGTGTTGCACCAGTTTGTCCGTCTAATCATGAGGGACGGTAAGCTCAGTCAAGCGCAAAGGGTATGTTATCCCCAATCTATTTTCTTTTCTGCCAAATGACAATCAATACTGACCTTTCCCTCACAGCAACTAGCCGATATCCTTAATATCCTGCGGACTTCCCCTCCCCCGATTCTATCCCCCCGCTATCCCCTTATCCCCGGGTCCCCCCTCCCTCCCAGTCTCCCCCTCAACCCCATCCTCTACCTAACCGTCGCCGTCGACTCCGTCTCCCCCCTCGTCCGCATCCGCCGCCTCGACGGCGCTGCCGGTGGTGGTCAGGCTCTGGACATTCCGTTCCCGATGGAGCTGCGCCAGAGGCGGCGCGCGGCTTTCAAGTGGATTCTCGACGTGGTGGAGAAGAAGCCGTCGAGGGGGTCGGGGAGACTGGATTTCCCGACGAGACTGGCGGAGGAGATTATCGCGGTGATGGAGGGGAGGAGTTCGGTGTGGGAGAAGAGGCAGATGGTGCATAAGCAGGGTACGGTGGCTCGTGCTAACCTGAATACGTTCCACGGGGGGAAGAAGGGGCATCGGATTATTGTTTAAGGGGAATGAAGAATTGGAAAGACGGTGGTCTTTATTGTATTAGTATTGTACTCTACAGATTATGTATCTCTGTATCATCTATCGCTTGTATAAAATCATTAGCATTTACAATTGAGATTGTCATGGATGATAATAGTCATGAAGTGTTTTTACGAGAGTAATATGTGCATGTTTATATCTCGGAGGAGGCCTCCATATATCCAGCTTCCGGAGATCCGGGATTTGCCAAGGCGGGTGCAGACATAACCGTCCCCGCTCAACGGGTACCATGTGTCTCCAAAAATGTGCTTAGTCATTCACTTTAGCAAGGGAATTTTCCGCAAATGCAACAGAAAATGAGGTGTCCAGGCACACATAGGTCTATGTCAACCACTGATGCCAATGAAGATTGATGATCCGTCCCGTAATGGTTTGTTCGTGGTGGGATTATTGGGGGATGGTCTAGACTGGTGACATTCGATTATGCTCATACGATGTGGTGTGGGACAATGCCCGTGGCGGGTGGGATAAACTAGCAGCTCCACAATTAACCCCACGGGACAAACGTCCGGTTAATACTGATAACATGAGATTTCACTACATTATATCAGAGAGACAATATTTTCTATTTTAAGATGTGAATTATTCAATCTTCAACTCATGACGGTGATGATTTGGGGATGAATCTCATGTCGGGTGGACCCTGGTCGGGGGACAGGGGTGGGAGCTGTGGAGAGGGGAGAGGAAAGTGCCAGATTGGGGCGAAATGCTCATGTGACTGGTGGTGGTGGTTTGGTAACGTGGAGGCTGATAAAACCGTGGTGTAAGATGGACAAGATGTAGGCGATAGGCCAGAGTTTTGTTTGTTTCTTTGGTGGCAGGTGACTACTTGTAGTTATATTCAGCTGGTTCAATGGCTGCAAGCTCAACTGAAGAGCAAGATGGTTTGGAATAAGCTACAAGCCACGAAAAACAACCCGTTAAAATTGCATATAATCGCTGCACTGAGCCTCTCGCCATCACCTCAAACGGATACTGTGAAAAATTTAGATCTAGATATTCAAAGTTCAATCACACGAAAATCGACCTATAATATCTCGGGAGCTGTCACCCCGCAGATAATCTCAGGCTGTACTTTCCTAGAACGACTACCCCAGCCCACAAGTTCCTCATTTCTTGCTCAGTTATCGCTAATGGCTGCTGCGTAACCGCCTTCCTACTAACAGGCAACTGCCAAGAGTAAAAAGCCAAGACATTGGCTTCAGAGGTTTGTTCTCGGCAATCTATGCTTCTTTTTCCACTCCAGTTTTTTTTCCTCCTGTTTCAATTCATTTCATCATCATCACCTTTACCTTTTTCATCGATAAAAGAAATTCACAATAAATTTCTGGGACCTTGCGCCAAAAGTTTATACACTGATTATCTCGTTGGACGTTGCTGCCCTTATATTCGTTTCCTCGGCTTTGACCCCTTAGCGACGATAGACGACCTGAAGCTCAGGCAAGCTGAGCGCCGGAGAATACTTCATTAATACTATCTCATCAGTCGGCACAGCCCGTTATGTTCATCAGCGGACAAGATCTTGCTAATACTTCTACGAGTATCAATCAATAGCTCCATTACTGTATCCGGATTCAGGATCTATCTAGTCGACAGCCTCCCTTGAATCACCTCTGGACATTTTGCGCCAAGTGATAGCTGACGCTTTATCTTCACTACAACACCTTCGCTGACAAAGTTTGATTCTAATTATCAATTTACCCCTCCATCAACCTTGCATATCTCATACAACTCAACATCGACTACTATATAAACAACCACACTTTATGCCATAAAAACTCTCGACATTACTTCACCAGCTATTTATATCCAATCGACAACATGTCGCAGAAGAATCAAGGCAAAAATTTACTTCCAATGAGCTTGGAGAGCAGTATGCAAGAAGAGGCCGGCATGGTGAGGGACCTCATTGACCAACAACATCAACATGACCTTCCGATCCGATCGCAATCTCCTTATGATGTCATGAAAGCCCATCTCATGGAAAGTGGGCCCCTGGAGCACCCCCGCGCTCACCGCAGCCAAAGCACTAGTCAGACTCAACCTAGCTATCGGAGTATGCTGGACGTTGATGGCCCAAGCACTCCGGCCAATGGCTCGCCATCATCTGTAAACACCAACCGCAACTCTAACAAGCCGCTGTCACCCACTAGCCTGTCGTTTGGCGGCCGTAATGATAGTCCGCATGGTCGACGTGCGACGGGACCAAGTATGAACGATTTTAACAGTCGCAATTATGTGTCCTTGACCGACGGCGGTAGCTCTAGACCGCTTCTGGCAAAACGGAATACAGGACCTGGCAAGAAGAGCGTTATGGCCGAGGTTATGAGAGGCATGGATGTTAATAAGATACCCATCCCTAGACCAGGTGGTGGTTTGGCGCAAGAGCGGACTCGTGCTCTATCGGCTTCTAGAGTGTCATCACAATCACCGCACAACAGGCTGTCGCTTAGAAGTATGTCGCCTGCCGCGCCACGTATGACGGGGTCGCGGAGCTCAGGAACCATTCCCGGGACTGTGCCAGGACTGAACACATTCATGACCAAAGCTGGCAAGGTTATTGATTTTAACAACGTTGGTCAGGTGCTGACGGCAGAAAAGCTCCATGAAAAGGGGCTTCCAGTTTCGGAGAAATCGTTGCAACAGGCTATGAATGGAGAAAGCCGTATGATGGCGGATCTATGCTATAATGAAAAGGGCGAAATAATGGAAGTGTCAGATTCGGATCCTGCCGACTCTAGTGATGAGGAGGAGAACAACAGAGGTCGTACTAAAGATCGGGCAATCACACAGGCCAAGCCGCATGTACAAAAGGTTCGGTCTTTGCTGGATCCGGAGCCTGAGAAGCCCGAGGATAAGCCTAGACGGGCGGAGAGTTTGCTGGCTGCCGCTGAGGAAGAGCGTAAGTTGGCAGATGATACACGATAAAACGAAACAAAAAATGATGACTAACAGCCTCACAGGTATGGAGCAAGCTCGAAACAAGATTGCGAATGCAGCTGGCCCAGAGCCCGCTAATTATCAGTACAGATCTCTATTTGACGACCCTCAGATAACGGTCACAGACACTAGTGGGACCAAGGTTACTAAGTCGGCTAGTATCAGCAAGCCACTAGTCCCATCTAGCTACGACCGTAGTCCCAGCCCGCGTCCTATTGATAGTGCCAACAACAGTGACGACGAAGTGCAATATGACAACATCAAGACAGCCCAAAGTTTGACTGTGCAGATGACACCCATAACGTCGCATGGAGAGACGCCCCGGACTACGCGCATCATTGCCCGTGGTGATTACTTTAATATTACCAGGCAGTGCATGGAGAATGACTCGAAGCCGCGCAAGTACCTTGTTGCGACTGATCTTAGTGACGAGTCGTCGCATGCGTTGGAATGGGCAATTGGTACCGTGATGCGTGATGGCGACGTCCTCTTGGCTATGTGCTGTGTTGACGAGGAAACAGGCCTGGCGGGTCCCGAGAGCAATAAGTCGACGTTGTCAAACTCTAACCAAAGCCCGGTAAGAAAAGACCGGTTGAAGCTGCCGGATGAGCGCAAGTGGGCTGTGGAGGAAATCACCAACAAGGTGGTCCGTCTCTTGCGCAAGACGAAGCTGCAGGTGCGCGTGATGATTGAGGTGATTCACTGCAAGATTCCCAAGCACACGATTCTCGAGGCGATTGATATGATACAGCCAGAACTGGTGATCTTGGGAAGCAGAGGCCGGAGTGCGATCAAGGGGGTGATTTTGGGTTCGTTCAGCAACTACCTGGTGACGAAGAGTAGTGTACCAGTGATGGTAGCAAGAAAGAGGATGCGCAAGTCAAGCAAATATCGGAAGACGGCGGTGACGACGCAGGTCAACGTATTGCGGAACCCGACGGTTCGTAGCTTGGCGAATGCACGGGCTGATTAGGTGACGGGTTAGATACACACTCCACTCTTATGAATTATGAGCGCTGTTTTCTTTTATCATAGTCTTTTGATCTTGTATCATTGAGTCTATGCTAAGCGGAGGTCTACGACAACGGGTTGGTGGTCACTGGCGAGCCATCCGTCAACAGTGCTATCAACGACTTGGTACTTGAGTACTTGGTAGTAGCTGCCCTCGGTAGTATTCCCCGTTCCCCCAAAACATGATCAATGCATGTCCCAGATCCCCCCTTCGAACCCTGTATACGTCTCTGCGGGCTCTACCTTTTCCTTCGCTACGTAATACGCATCAACAAACTCTCCAGAATTTGTAGTCGTCTGATAGGCATCGTCGGTCTCTTCGGAGTTGAAGTCGCCTGAGATGGTAACGGGTATCATGGGTAGCCGTGAGGTTCCGGAGGACCCTGAGGATCAATTAGATGCCGTGTTGGCGGGAAGAACCCGAAAGTTTATCGAGGTGGGTATTTAGATGCAGGGAGCGAGTGTCAGAAGAATAATGATGGAAGATGACGTAAGTGGCGATGCGGGGGACCGGGGCGCCCCAGGTGGGGTAAGAGAGGAACAGGTTAGGCGAGAGCCAGAAGGTGAAGATGGATTCAAGGGTGAGACATTGTCGTAGAGGATAGGCATGGCTTCACTAATAGTAAAGGGGTCGCGGGGGTGGCCAGTGTGAGCTCAGGTGGGGGTGGTGAGGGATACGCAGAGGTCAGAGAGGATGGAGGAGAATTGGGAGGGGGTTGCCTCCTGGAGATTTATGAGAATGAGGGCTGCGGGGATGGAGTTGGAGTTGGAGTTGGAGTTGAAGGTGGAGGTGGAGGTGGTGGGGAAGAGGGCCGGGAAGGAGAGAAGGAGGAAGAGGGGGGAGAGGTACATGGTGGTGATGGTGGAGGTTGAGATGTTAGGAAAAGGGAAGAAGAAGGGACGTTGAGTGATGATAGTGACACTACTTTTTTATGGTGATGTCTTGTCAACGAGTTAGCTTGGCTACGGTTGGCTAAGGTGGTATTTCACACCACGTGCGTGATATCTCATGGATCGTTAGCTATAATTGACGATCGATATTAAACTTTCAGTTCTTATTCTGACATGTGAAATTTGTAGGTTTGTGAAAGAGTTAGTGTCCATTTATATAGAAGGTAACGTCAAGACCTGTAAGTTGGTTCATGTAAGCTTAATGCGATCAAGATTGTATTTATAATGCTAAGACGCTGATAAAAGGTTATTTCTTCCCAACACATGGCTAGTCTAATCCACCGGTCTAACAAGGTGTGGAGCTCACATGTCAATGACCATTAAGCTGTCCTGTCATTATCAAAATCACCGGCCGCTCATACTCGATATAGCTTCATCTGAGAGGACTTTAATCTAAATAGAGCCAAAAAAGATAATTGTAAAAATAGCAATGGGGTATATAGTAAAGGCAGGATTTAGAACGCAGCTTGGCGTTTCTGGGCACGAACCTTGACGGTCAAACGGGCACCCGGATGGCCAATGCCAAGACGCAGTTAGCGGTGGAGGCGTTCGGATTTTGAGGTATGGTAATGATAGACTGATGAGAGATGGAGCGTCGAGATGGAGAAAGAGAGTGGGTGGATGTATGCGAGCGAATAAACGGCTATGGAATCATGAAGGTAATTGAAATGGGGTCATGATGGCTTAGCGGAGGGGATCGGGGGAAGGTCATATATAAGGCAATGACCTCTCGAGACTGATGAGGTGTGATCAGAGAGAAACATCACTACTACTCAGCCTTTTTCTGCCTACCAGTCGTTCTCGGCTACCATCACAACATCCACTAAAATGACCCTTCTCACCGCCTTCCTCACCCCCATCGCCCTCACCTCCCGCGACATAACTTCCTCTCTCGTCCCCACTATCAACTCCCCCTTCCCCATCCACTCCTCCTGCAATGCCTCCGAAGTCCTCCAGCTCGCCTCTGGCTTAGAAGATACCATTCTCCTCGCACGCACGGCGGCCGCGCATCTCCTCAAGCACGGCCATGAGTCGCCGATTGTCCAAAAGTACTTTGGCAACGAGACGACGGCGACGCCGCTGGGGTGGTATCAACGGGTGTTGGATGCGGATCGGGGGAACATGACATTTCGGTGCGATGATCCCGACCGGAACTGCGAGACACAAGAAGGTCAGTTTTGCACAATGACACTCAGAACCGAAGACAAGAAACAAAAAACATTAACTAATCTCAGGCTGGGCCGGCCACTGGCGCGGCGAAAACGCCACCACCGAAACCGTCATCTGCCCTCTCTCCTTCCTCACCCGCCGCCCCCTAACCACTCTCTGCACCCGCGGCTACACCGTCTCCGCCTCTCCCCAAAACCTCTTCTGGGCTACCGATCTCCTCCACCGCACCCTGCATGTCCCCACCATCTCCGAAGGCCTCGTCGACCACTACTCTGAGGATTACGCCTCCGCTGTCGCCCTCAAGGAGACGATGCCCGGGAAGACGGGTATTGATTCGAATGTCTTGCAGTTTTTTGCGGTGGAGGTGTATGCGTGGGAAGTTGCAGTACCCGGCGTCGGGTGCGTGGGGGATGGCGAAGGGGAAGATCAAGAAGGGAATACAGCTACGGAGACGACGGATGTGGAGAGTTCGGCAACGACGACGGCAAAGACGGTGAGTTTATTCGTGGTTGGGGCTGCGTTGGTAGTTGTCATACTTTAGGTGGTGGTGGAAGATCATAGGGAAGGAACTTGGCTAACTTGTTTTAGGAATGCCACACGCACACTGACGGCACTGAGCATTGCGTTTAAAACAGAAGGAGACGAGTAGGACATGTGAAGATAGCCTTCAAAACAAGGCAGAAAAAAAAGCATTTTGGATAGCATTCATAAATTCTAAAATACAATCAAACATTAATCAAACATCTCATGGCACTCTTTTAAAATAATCTTCTACTTGTCATCACTAGCCTCAATCGCCAATCGTCTCTCAACTCCACCATACATTAACCCTAATACCCGTCCTCTCTGCTCTTTTCTCACCTCCCTCAGATACCCACCAATCTCCTCAACCCCCCTAATTTCCTCCTCCAAGCCTCCTGAGCTATTGGCCCTCACTACCGGACTGACCAACGCCCTTCTGATGCCTTCCAGACTTGTCTTCACCGCTTCCAACTTCGCTGCATGATCCACCAATATATATTTGTTCTTCTGCGTCTTTCCCCGTACATCCTTTAGCAATTCACGGTTTTTCTCGAACTTCCCCGGCGGCCTATGGCCCAATAACCGAGACCACAAGTTGGACAATGAGAAACTTTCTTGCTTGAGAGCTTCAGCATCATTGCCAGAGAGGGAAAGAGTAACAAGATATGTCAATGAGGCAAAATGCGTGTCAGCCTCGTCAAAGTGGGAGAGCAGCGGGATGGACCGGGCGAGCTCGTGAGTGACGATGGCTTCAAGGACTGAGAGGACTTCGTGGAAGGTGTGTTCCAGGGCTTGCCGAGTTAGAAAAACATGGGTATTGGCAAATAACGTTGGAATGACGCCAGTTTCATTGGTCCCAAATTCAATCATGCTCCGCAAAGGACTCCGAGTGACCTCTACTGCTAGGCGATCGAGAACACTGGACATAACACCTCGTGGCAACTCGTTCACGACGCTTAACTCACGCCTGGCCCAGTCCATTACCAGTAATATGTTATCAATATCGCCATCCACTCTAGCAAAAAATCGGCTCATCTCTATCGCAAGCACATTCAGATCCTCTGATAACCCCACTAAGGCATCTTGGATCACTGGAGCCGACGGGATGTCAGAGGTCCCGATCGTGTGCCCAAGATCCCATAGAGCATAGGATGTATGCTGCAATTCCGAGACACGTGAGGCACCGCCTTCAGAGTAGTATATGAGTGGCTCAAACGAGCGGGCAATGTGAACGACCTGTAGAAGAGATGGTGCTGGTGGCAAAGAGGATGGTGAAAGAGGTTGACTGAGGGGATATATGAGGGATGACATAACGAGGAGTATAGTGGCTAAGGCCATGTTACCACGGGTTAGCAAAGAAGTGTACCATTTTGATACCGGCATCACAGGTGTTTCCTGTACTGGTTTTGGAATTGCTGTTTCTGCCAAATCTGGGGTCTCTTCTCCTACCCAACGAGGTACTTCACCAAAGTCCACCGTATCCTCTTCATAATACCCATCTGGATCTTCATCATATCCTGCTTCATAGTCTTCGTATCCGGGGACATCTTCTACGTCCACTTCTGGCTCAAATCTTTGTTCACACATGGTCTGGCTGGCAGGCGGTGTCATCAGGCCCTCGGCCGCCGACTCTTGCCTCAAGCTCAAACATCTAGTCCGCAGCCCAGGCCCTCGTCGCTTAGATTCGTCCAGGCGGTCGAGAACTTCTGTGAGGTCGAGGTCAAGATCATCAAAATTAAGGGATTCATCAAATGTCGTAAACGGACTAATTGGCGCTGGCCCCATATTATACCGTCTCAGCCTCGGACTCTCAAGAGGTCTCGTCGCTGCAATATCCGTCACTGAATCGAAACTGCCTCCATTTTCCAGCTGGATCTGAATCATATCATCATTCATCCCTTCAGCCATCCCTTCAGCCGTGTCTTGTTTTTCATAAGCCTCCTGTTGCCTGTCCATATCTCGCCGCGACTTGAAATACCGACATTCTGGAGGCTGCGCTGGCCCCTCTCTAAGGGCCCACACGTCGCTTCTTTGGACTCTCGGGCCATTTGAATAGCTTCCTTCCCAGCCCTCCATTGGCATCCTTCCGTTCTTTCTTTGTCGGCGACTCCCCTCCAATGGTACCATCCCTCTCAGTCTCTCTCTCCTTCCTACGTGATATCTCTGGTGAGATGCCGAGGGAGAAACCCCGTGTTCTACTCTCGCGCTTCTCTCGTTCCCGTTCTTTATCTCGGCTGGTCGACGGACTGCCAAGACTGGTTTCGAAATGCCCGTTAACCGTCCCTTCGGCGGTCGATCGAACCCGAGGAAAAGGCTCCTTACACTCCGAAAACTCTCGTTCGCGTTCACCCCCGCTGGTGATCCCGCGACCTGAGATAGACCCTCTTGGTTCCCAGAAGGTCTCGTTGACAGACTCTTTCCTTGAACTTCTTGATCGACTCCTAAAGAACGAGGGCCGTCTATCGCCCTGTCCAAAGCCAAAGAGGGACTTTGCGGGACTGTTAGCGTGGGCAGACGGAGCGGCAGAGGGTCGTCGTCCTCGATCCTTGTCCTTGGTTGGAGATTCCCGGTCTTGGTCTCCTCGGTCGTGGTCTCCTCGGTCGTGGTGGTGCTTATCTCGTTTGTCGGGGGTGGATGAGGAAGACGAGGAGACTTTGCGGGATTTCCAGGGACGGAGAGGGTCTTTGGGGGAAGTTGGGGGGGCATCCAGGTCTTCGATTTGTCGGTGGTGGAGGGTGGCGAGTTGGCTTTGAGTTGCCAAGTGGAGATCAGAGGAGAAGCCGGCGGTCAGGTAATATGGATGATGTAGCGCCGTTGCTAACTTTGTGGGTGATGAGTTTGGTGAGGGGAGATAGTGTTGTTCGGATCGTTGCCCAAGATGCAAGATGCGTTGTTGAGAAAATGCGTGTTGTTGACTTCCCGTTAGATAACCACCCCCTTCGTAACGAAAAGGATCATACTCATCAATGTATTGTGTATTTCCTTCTATTCTTTTCGTTTTATCTCCTGTTTTGAAAGCTTTGAACGGCAGTGAAGCCAGTGTCTTCAACACTGGTAATGGACTTGGTACCCGCGATATTGTAGCTAAGTAAATGTAGAAAAAAACTAATCCCAAAGTAAATGCCGCGATAAATGACGACGGTGCAATGTTGATAGAGAGGAGCGTTACGCTATTGTTAACAGTGAGGAGAGATTGCATGGTGAAGAGGGGGGGTGGGGGTTTTATAGGATGGGGATGAGCAGGGTAGGTGGGATGAATTGGAATGGGTTAGTTTGGGTTGGCTTTGTTTGAGGGAGGGGTCGTTTGGTGGTGGTGTACCGATAGAGGAGTGAAATTTGGGAAGGGACGTGTTTTGAATAGGCAAATAAGTGTGCAAGTAGTTGTGGCTAGTTGGTTGGTTGGTTGGTTGGTTGACTAGAGGGAGGAACGGGCGGAGGGAAGGTGCAGTAGTGTGGATGCGGTGAATACAGTGGATGCAGCAGCAGCAGAAGGACTGATCAGTTGGGAGAGTCACGGTCTTTTTGTGTTTTTGGTGACTTGCACGCTCCACGCTGCACGATTTTGCGCTGGACGAGGTCTATAATTTGTTTCTTTTTTTTTCTTGTTCCTTTTGCTTATTATTTTTCTTTTGAAACAACAGATCAAACCGAGAATTGACTCTGGGCGGTGTCGTGTTGTTGCTGATTGCTGGGAAAAGAACGGTACTGTGTAAGTGTTCTTTCTTTTTTTGCTTTTGTTGTGCCGACCGGGCCTTTGTTGTTTATTTTCCGGATGTGGGTAAATGGGGACGGATGCCGCCGTGGAACGCGACTATGATGTAGCAAGGAGCAAGAGCAAGAACGACAACAAAAACAAAGCAAAATAGTTAGGGAAATAACAATCACGCCCTGATGCAGCCAGTAGGTGATGGCATGTAAATTCTAGGCATCAATTGCAAAGGAGAATACAATACTTAATACAATAAAGAAATACAAATTCGCAAATTCGAAATTCAAGGTGAAAATACAATCAACTCCTGGGATGAATGGCAAAAGTTGGAAAAAAAAAAGACAACAGGTCGTTGAAGCCACAGTCGCGCATTGGTAAACAAACAAGATCCACTACCAACGTCCAACAAATGTCATGCAAAAAAGGTGAGTGGGATGGGATCCGACCAGATGCAATGGGAAACCATGAGATAGAAGCATTAAAAGAAATATATATATATATATATATATATATATATAAAATACATACGTACCAAAGAAACCCCCGCGTTAACGAACATGCTGCATGGCAATCAATGCAGAAAAAAGAAAACATCTTCGTTCAATCCGCACAGACCGATAACCTGCATATACTGCTAAACATGAAACACTAACCATAAACATCTTATGAACTAGCCATATATATACAATATGGCCTACAGATCTATCTAATTGCATCATTACCATCATCAACCACGCCAATAGCACGATACACAGCTCTTCCATACACACGCTCAAGCACCGTCCTTCATATTCTCCACCAACAACCTCCCCGAAGCGACCCCGCTTCTACACACATCCCATCCTGTCATCCATCTGCACCCATCTGCATCCACCCTGCAGCCTGACGACTGATGTACCCATCTGCAATCATCCGCCGATCACTTCGGTGAACATGTTCGCCTCTCCCCTCGTCTCGCTTTCGCTTCTGTAGCTTCTACGAAAGCAATGTGAAAGCAGTTTGGGGTTGGTCGGATACATCGCAAAATATGAACCCTAACCCAGCCCTTTAGCCCCTGCCACGTGATGACCTCACATGCTCAAGGAACATGACATCAATTCATCTCGATGACGCACCAGACTGACCACATCACAATACATTCACTGTTATTTAAAGTTAAAAATGAATAGTTTCATTGTGTTAGTGTTAACGTAATTCATTTCATATTAGATAACGCCATAACAATAGGAGTAAAGTAAGAAAGATGGCAAATAAGATGGTACTCTCGCCTTTTGTCAAGGTCCTGATCTCAACCACCAACAAAACCACCTTCCTATTCGTCATATCCCATACCTCGTCCTTGACCAGAAAAAAAGAAATCAGTAAACACAATAAACCCAAATAGTGAACACCCCATTAGAGATGATGCCCGCCGAGGATCCACGGGCAAGGGAAAGCAGAGTATCTGTACAATCTCAATCCAACGTAGCGTCCTCTCAGCGGGGGAATGTTGTGGCATCAACATGGTATCTCCATCCACTCCAATAATCATGAACAAAGAATACAACCACGAAGGAAAGAAAACCATAACTTATAACAAGTCCCAGGAAACGGCACCAAAGTCGCAAATCCCGGGACTACATCATGACAATAAAAACCCGAGACCAAAAAGAAAACCAAAATATGAAGACATGCCACCGTAATGAACCCCCGAAAACTTTTGATACCCCAACTACGCCACCGGCGCAGTTACACACGACAAGAAATCAAGATGCAAAGGTCCTCGATAAAGACCGCAGCCTGGCAACCACCTGACTGATGTCGCTATCAGAAAAAACCATGATCATGAAGGAAAGGAAATAACGACATGGTGAAATAGGAAGAGAAAAAAGGAAAAATAGGTAAAGGAAACAAGATTCTGAAGCCGAAAAAGATACTTAAGTCTCAGTCTTGGCCTCCTCAGCCTTCTCCTCAGCAGGAACAGCGGCAGCGACACCCTGATTCTTGAGGTACTCGTCGTAGACAGCCATGGCCTCATCAACCTTGGACTTGAGAGCAGCGTCGTCTTCAATGAGACGGATCAGCTCAGAGTTCTCCATCTCCAGAAGCATACCAGTGATCTTGCCGGCCAGCTCGGGCTGAACAGCCGAGATCTTGGGGAAGATCAGCTCACCCAACATCTGCTTCTGCTGAGCAGGGTCAGCAACGTTGGCAATTTGCTGCGACAGAGGGCTGGCACCAGCATCAACGGGAGCACCGGGAGCGGGGCCACGGGTCTGGCTGAAGTTGGGGCCTTGGCCACGGCCCATACCACGGCCCATACCTTGAGGACGAGCGTTGGGAGGGAAGCCAGCCATACCGGGGCCAGTAGCCATAGGAGGCATGCCCTGCATAGGAGAGCGGCCAGCAGGAGCGGCGCCACGGCCATTGGGGGGCATAGGCATGTAGCCCATGGGGTTGGAGCCAGGGAAGGGACCGTTGGGGAACTGGCCAACGTACATGTTGGGAGGCATCTGGCCGGGCATGCCACGACCACCCTGGGGAGGGAAGCCACCAGGAAATTGGTTAGGACGGCCGTTCATAGGAACAGGTCCGCCATATGGCATACCACGACCACCCTGGCTCATGAAGCCGGGCTGATTGTTGTAGTACATGGGAGGCATAAAACCCTGGGGCATGCCACCGTTGGCAGCAACGTGTTGCATGCGGAGCTGGTTGCGGGCCTGGATGCTAGCTTCGAGCTGGCTCTTGCGAACCTCCTTGCGTTGAGCGAGGGCAACGTAAAGAGGCTTGCTATCGACCATGCGTTGGTTCATCTCAGTAACAGCCTTGGTCGCGTCATCAGGGTTCTGGAAACAGACGAAACCAAAGCCCTTGGACTTGCCAAGTTTGCGCTCAAACTTCTTTTCCTTCTTCTCAGCCTTATCCTCACCCTCCTTGGCCTCATCCTTAGCCTCATCCTTCTTTTCCTCGTTCTTGAACTCCTCCTTCGATTCCTCCTCAGCGGGCTCGTTGACGACCTCACGCATAACTTTGGCTGACGTAATTGGACCAAAGTCGACGAACATGGAACGCAGCTTATCATCATCAACATCATCGTTCAGATTTTTGATATACAAGTTGACACCCTGATACTTATTCTGCTTCTCCAGGCGAGCGGCCTCATAAGACTTGCGGAGCTCCTCTTCACGCTCGTGCTTCTTCTGGGCGCGGCCGACGTACAGATCCTGCCCGCGGAAGTCTTGGCCATTGAGGGCCTCGACGGCTTTGGCAGCAGACTCGTGGGTAGTGAAGTTAACAAACCCAAAGCCACGGTTCTTGCCCTCGGCATCGCGAGCAAGGGAAAAGGAGGTAACTTCACCGAACTTGGCGAAAAGCTCACGGAACTCTTCGTCGGTGGTCTCAAGGTTGATGTTCTTGACATAGACGTTGGTATAGTTGGCCTTCATCTCATCGAACTTGCTCTGGCGATCCTTCTTGGGAATATGAGGGCCGACATAGACCTTCTTGTCGTTCAGAAGCATGCCGTTGACGTGCTTGATGGCCTGGCTAGCAGCCTCATCAGTCTCGTAGTGAACAAAACCATAGCCCTTGGAGACACCGTTCTCATCCTGAGCGACCTTGCAGGACAAAATGTTACCGAAGGCAGCAAAGGTGTCGTGAAGAGCCTTGTTGTCAATGGCAACATCGAGGTTCTTGATAAAGACGTTGCCCTGGCCAGTCTTACGCAGAGCGGGGTCGCGTTGGGACCACATGATGCGGCAAGGACGACCCTTGATTAGAGTATAGTTCAGCTCATCCAGGGCCTTCTCGCCGTCGGAGGCGTTGGTGTAGTTGACGTAGGCGTAGCCTAGGGAGCGACGAGTGACAGCATCACGGCAGACACGGATGGAAGCGACAGAGCCGATCTGAGAGAAAAGCTCAAAGAGCATAGCCTCAGTGACAGAGGAGTCAAGCTCACCGACGTACAAAGAGGCGGAGCTCTGGGGGTGGGCGCTGGAGGTAGTGGGAGCGCTAACACCCTCGCCCTCAGTGGCAGCAACCTCGGTAGCGGGAGCAGCAGCAGGGGCCTTCTCATCAATAGAGGCGGAGCTCATGGCGTTGGTAATCTGGTCAACAGAAGCCATTTTAATTCTGGAACAAATAGCGTTGTTAGCAGTGTTACAAGTGAATCAATGGTTGACGATCCGCTAGATGTCGCTGCAATCAAAGAGATCAAGAGTATATTCGTTTCAATCGAGCGTAGTCAACGAAGTTGTGCGGAATGATCGAAGCAAAAATTGGGTTGGCAGTAGTGGGTATTCGAGGGAAAATTCGGGGCCAGATGGTGTCATGGGAATGTATACAAGAAAATATTTTCGTGATTTATAGGATTGTGCGGGGAGACAAATTGTTCAAGTAGAGAGGGGGGTATGGAAGGCTTAAGCGCAAGACAGACAACGATGGAAGATTCCGAGGTATATAAAAACAGAGCCTATTTATACAGCAGAGGACGAGGCCGACTTACTTTTTCTTTATGTTTTGGAATTTCAATTAAGAACTTGTCCAAAAGAGAGGGGAAGAAAAAAAGAAATCGAGACGTCCGAAGAATAGCTCGAAATAAAATTTTCTATGGAGGCAAAGATATGTCAGCGTCACTAGTCATCAATCACACGGCTCAAAGAAGAAATTAACAAATATGCAAAGGCCGTATTGATGACCTGTGGGCATGATGTCGCCTGTGGGCCCATTTGTACACTTGTGATGGCATGGAAACAAAGCCAGTTCAACAAAGATATAGCACGATGAGAGCTCATGCAGACTAGACCACAGCCTCGCATATATCTATGAGAGTATTTGCTAAGTTGATAAGTCTTACCTAAGGTGATCAATCAAAAATCAAAAGACAATACACGGGGTGATGTTGTCTCGACGAATGATCGATGTGGAATTGACCTTGATGGTGGAGTTGGATTTTCAACTTTTTTTGTTTTTTTATGAAAAGTTTTTCTGAATTTTTTTGTAACTGAATAAATCGAGGACAGAAAAAGGTACGCAAAGAATCGTACTCCTGATCTGAAGTCTCGTCGTGAGTTGGTTGGTGGTGATAAGGTTGCCGGAGTGGGTTGAGGAGAGAAAGAAATTCTAGGTTTGAGGGGCAGAGGGGCAGACTACGAAGTTTTTGTGTTTGGGGTGCAAACCCGTAGGCCCAAGTACCTGGCGTCGTAATTTTTTTTCTTTTTTGTTTTCTTTTCTGGTTGAAGGTATTTGCCCCTACACTGGACAAAACGGGTTAAAGGCAGGCACTTGCGACGCCACTAGCACTTTCATGGTCATCTTTGTCATAGCACAAATTTTTCAATTTCTTGTTCCTGCCAGTCCGAGCAGAATGTGGGCCCAGATCAGATTTTGCAACTCGGGCCACACGACGTCGTTGATGTTTCTGACTAAAACGTTTATACACGTGACTGTTTGTTGTTGAGGGTTAGAGAGCAGATGCTAGGGTATCTACAAATCACGACCCTAACATCAAAGCTGATACATAGAGGTGTTGACAGTTCATTATAAATATTTGCCCTCATTGTTGCCGAAAAGCTCTGAAATCACTTCAAAATAATATGGTTATAGTGTAAATATTCCCTGATTCACATAATTCAAACATGGCCCAATATTCTTTTCTAATGTGTACCAGACAGTTGGTCTGGTTTCATGCAATTGTTCTTGTTGAATTAACCCTTACTGTTGGGAGTTTGTAAGCATAATGGCGATTTAAATTGCAGCCTGGCTAATTATCGAGAAACTACTCTATGAGAACACCCCAGACTTTCAAAGTAATTATCTCATATTTTGTCTAATATTTGACTCACTATCCAATACTGTGTTTGCCTTGCTCAGAGAACCGACCTCTTGTCTTGTCTTGTCCATTTAATAGTGTCTGCAGGCTTTCTGCACTACCATCTTTCCGCTGTAGCTGTATCCCCTTTCCCCACCACATCTCGACACTATCTGACTTAGCGCTGCCCACACATAACCCCTATCATCATGATACCGACATTCTCAGGTAAAGGTACTCGCAAGCGAAATGTCAACTTGAGTGGCCGCAGTAATCAAAATCATCTTTCTGCATGGGCTCCAGCTTCTGGTTTTGGTACATCGTCTGCTATTGGCCGTGCTGATGAACAGCGGAAGCGCCGCCAACAAGAAAAGCTAAAGATTGAATCTGCTGAACTCATTCAAAGAGTTTGGCGGCGTTATAGATTATGGAGAGATTTGACCTACTCTCGACAGCAGTCCTTTGATGAACTATATCGCAACGTACCTCTAATTGCAACCCCCCCTCATCTAGATGAAATCTCGGACTCAGAGAAGATTGCTGCATTGAGTCGATTAGAGATCGGAGTCGCATGGATTCCCGAGATCTGGCATCTCGGTCGATCGTTGGATAATGCAAGACGTGTTGTGCGTGTAGCTACAGATGTGATATTAGCAGGTGTCAGGGCATCAAAGCAGTTGTGTAGCCCGGTACAAGCAGCCCTGGTTACCAACACATTTGTTGCTGCGGCTCAGTTCTTGCGAGGACTTCTAGCCTCAACAGAGCCAACCGATTCCGACCAAAAGGTCATACTTCAGTTCATGTCTATCCTCGTTAGGGGACTTACTGTAATGTGCCAACTTATGAAAAATTTATCGCGATCGAAGCTATCAGGTATCTACAGACTGCTGGCAGATACTACACCATGCGTCTCTTCGGAAGAGTTTACTCTGGAAACCTGGAGCCAGGCAGCAGCCGCACCAGTTGAAATGGTTCACCTCATACCCACCTCAGAGAATGCCTCAGGTACGCTCAATATTCCCTAAATCTTAGAGACCAGAACTCTATCTAACATAGAGACAGAACGCGAATCGGTATACCGGACGTGGTTATATGATCTGTTGACTTCACCAAGCAACTCGAAAACCCAAGCAACCATGAAGTCAACTATGCAACAAATTGACCTTGCGTTGGTGTCTGAAATTATATTCCATGACTATTCCAAAGAGCCATCCATCAAAGAACAGCATTCTCAAAATCTATGGCTTGCCGTCCATCTTATTGGCTCGTGCCTGGAGGACAATGACCGTGCTATAGCGGGTGGCCTTTTACCTGCCCTACTTATTCTCATAGGCCCTCGTCGGTCGAATCCCAATGCCGACAGTGATGCGGCAGGGATTAGCTATATGGATAATGACAGCCATGTTATTGGATCCCCGGATACCTACTGGATACCAAACTACATCAATGGAAAGTTATCATTGTTGACGAGTCAGACCACTATCCAGTCATTGATCCAAAACTTTACTGTGTAAGTAGAATAGTTTGCTATCTTCATTAAACTTTCCCCCACTGACGTCTTTCCTCTTAGAAATTCTGGGAAATCATCTCACGAGCTGAAGCGTCTGCACAAGGTTTCAGGCATCTTGATGCGTCTTATACAACGGTTCCCTGAAGCCCGAGATGATATACTGATGCGCCTATTTTTGAGTGATGTAACTATCACCAGAAATCACCAGGTACCGTTTACCCAATGTTTGTTGTCTGAAATGCTGGGGTCTACATTGATCCAAGGGGTTTTAGATGGGTCTGTCAAGCCTTTGAAAGCCATCCAAGAATATCTTTTGGGAGAGGCGGCTCCTTTGTCATCTTGGGATGATTTGCGCAGAATGCCGTCTGCTGTGACTCCTGAACAACGGGACGGTGAGTGGCGGGTGATCCTTCTGGCCTTAGAGATGTATGGATTTGTGTTACGTGTCACCGATGATGACGATTTTATGACTTGTTTAAAGATCGACACAAACTCCATGGATGCCTTGACCCCCCGGATCCAGCGTTGCAATCTTTCACTCGATGAAATCAGCAAACTGTCAAAGGCTCTCTGTAGACTGGCGCTTCCACTTTACTATAATGCTGTTGAACTTGAACCTCACACCGCTAGTCCTAAACGACAAAATGGAGAGACTGGTAGTTCCACTGGGTTCTGGGGCTTGCAGGTAAACGATTCTCCGACTAGAGTGTCAGTGTCAAAATCGAACTCCTCGGAAAATCAGGACACTTTTTACAGCTTCAAGCTCGACTTGACTCAAATCAAGTCTGGTATCAGTGAGGCCCTCAGGGCTCTTTACGATCGTGACTCTCGGAGACGGTTTCTTCCAGAGGATCACTGGCTTATGACTGAGGAGTTTGACATAAGCAGCTGTGTCGTGGACATAGTTTTAGAACAAGAGCATCAGGAACGGGATGCTTTAGAATCTGTGGACCAAGAAGATGACGGAGCCATGGGTTTTGATTTGTTTCCAACCCCTCGGAACGAAAGAATCACCCACGATGACAAGTTCAAGGAGCAGGTTAAACGAAGGAGAATGGAAGCGGTTATGGCGCCTCGTCTCGACGTTTTGCGTCACATGCCATTCGTGGTTCCTTTTATGACTAGAGTTGAGATTCTGAGGTCATTGATCAATTTGAGTAAAGCCAAAATGATGGGCCACCCTCAGCCTTTGCCGGACGAGTTTCTACGCAATATTGCGACGCACAGGTTCGAGATAGAGGGCCGTCATGAAGCCATTGAGATTGAACGGGACAATATCTTTGAATCTGCGTTTTCCACGTTTGAGGGAAATCCAGAGGCATTGAAAAAGCGTCAAAGAGTCATCTTCATGGACCAGTTTGGTGAGCCAGAAGCAGGAATTGACGGTGGCGGTGTCGGCAGAGAATTCCAGATCAGCTTGTCCAAAGCTGCGTTCACTGATACCAACCTATTCATCATGAATGACCAGAATCAATACTATCCTGATTCATCGGAGTTCCAGTGGTACCGCATGCAGCTCGATAA
Source organism: Ambrosiella cleistominuta (assembly GCA_017139545.1). Classification (NCBI taxonomy): domain Eukaryota; kingdom Fungi; phylum Ascomycota; class Sordariomycetes; order Microascales; family Ceratocystidaceae; genus Ambrosiella; species Ambrosiella cleistominuta. The sequence goes on from JABFIG010000070.1 coordinate 26,530, forward strand.
GACGTCGAACAACGAAAAACGCCAGGCTATTCAAATGAAGATCCAAGAAATTTTGCGTAGGTATGAGTTCATTGGTGCTATTGTCGGCAAGTCTATCTACTCGGGAACCCTCATTGATGTCAGCTTCCCGGGATTCTTCATTCAGAAGTGGGTCCAAGGACTCAAGGGGCCGGGTGCATACAAGGGGACCATCAACGATATTCGTGACCTTGACGAGCAGACCTACCAAGGCCTGGTTGCGCTTAAACAAGCCGAGGATGCTTCTGTCCTGGGTCTTGACTTTACAATCGACGAGAGGGTTGCCCGGCCGGGTGAACCACCTGAGTACATCACTGTCGACTTGATACCGAATGGTGATCAAATTACAGTGACCAACTCTAACCGCCTGCTTTACACTTCCTATTTTTCCCGATACAGACTTGTTCTCCAGGGCCTGGCTATTAACAACGCCTTCTTGCGGGGTCTGTACGCCGTCATCGAGCCTAGCTGGCTTCGCATGTTCAATCAGGCGGAGATCCGTCGCGTGGTTGGTGGTGATTCGGCGCCGATTGACCTCGCGGATTGGAGGGCAAACACTGTATACAGTGGCATCTACACTATTGGCGACGATGGTCTTGAACATCCTGTTATTCAAAACTTTTGGAAGGTCATGGAGGAGATTTCTGAAGAGGACAGACGCTTGATGTTGCAGTATGTTACGTCGGTACCGAGAGCTCCGTTAGAGGGGTTCAAGCAGCTGGAGCCCAAGTTCTCAATCCGGGATTCCATTGGGGAGGACGCTTCACGGAGCCAAGAACGATTGCCCAGTGCGGCGACTTGCATAAATTTACTCAAGCTGCCGGCATACAAAAACAAGGAGTTATTGAAGGAAAAGTTGATGTACGCCATTAAATCTGGCAGTGGATTTGAGTTGAGTTGAGCGATCGTGTTGCGTAAAACGGAGAATTGTATCATTACCATTGAAAACATATCAATATCTATGGATTATCTCATGAATACATATTATGAGATGATACGAATTCTTGGACCCTTTGTGATACATGACAGTGACCATCGTTGAGTCTGCCCACCTTGTATCTCCAGTTTTGGTGCAACCTTCCCCAGAAGTCCGGTTGTCTTTCTTGGCAAGCCAGGATTTATGGTTGTTTGGGGTCCTTTTTATGGAGACCGGGGGGATAGGGGTTACTGCGCTTAAGTCATGGTTTAGTTTGGTTGGAAGTTACGTTACGGGGCGTCATGGAGATGTGCAGGCGGAAGGCGTGTAGAACGGGGTCTATGCGCAGTGGTTTTGGTCTCATTGGCAAATTATGGCAGGTTGTGGCGGGGACGGAATTTGGTTGCGGTGTGAGATTTTATATGTCTACAATTTGAAGTTATCTATTAAACTTTTGTATTATTTTGTCCGTTTTATAAACGTAAATAAGCAGGGCATATCTTTTTTTTTGTCATGGCGATTATAGGCCACATTCGTTTAGGAAAGCCCCTCCAGGCCGCCCCCTTGGCCCTCGGCGCCTTCACGGTCACCGTCATACTGTACCCCGACCTCCTCTTCCACTCCATGTCCGTACCACAACCATCTGTCTATCTGTATTCCGGGTTCGTTTCTCAGGTTGATGTGGGCACCGGCAAATTGGAGATTGAAGGGGGAGCTGAAGATATCTTGAGGTTTGTGAAGTCGTTGATTGGGACGGTTAATGGGGGGCATGTTTTCCCGGGGGCTACTTTGCCGTATGGGATGGCGAAGGCTTGTCCGGATTCGTTGTCGCCAGCTGAGAATGCAGCGGGGTATGTATCGGATGATTACCCGATTTTAGGGTTTAGTTAGATGCATGATTCTGGTTAGTATCAACACTTTATTCCATGATATCACACATGATTATTAACATGATGTAAGGACCGAAGGTGTAAGTGGTAACACAGGTAGTAGATAATTCAAGATACTGACTTTATAGCAACCATCACTCGGGAATTTCCCGCTTTTTTTTCCATTCTAGCTGCCCGTCCAACGACCCTACAGCCCGTGCGTACCCCCAATCCGCCCGCAAACTAAATCACATCCGGGGCTCCGCCGTAGCTCATCCTGGCTATTTCTCCCTCGGTCTCATCAATGATGTTACCGCCAAAATGACGGCAACCATGCACACCAATTTTTTCAGGCTCAACTCACCGGCCATCCCAAAATCGTACATGCGCCAAGGCCATACGGTCCAGCAAGGGACAAAGCCAGTTTTTTTAGTTGACATCTATGACTTGATGGGCAGCCGAAGTACCGGGGGTGGCAAAGTTGATAGGGAGAAGGGACGGATGACGGGGTGGGGGCGGTTCCGGCCGAGTTTTGGAAACTGAGGGTATAGGGCGTTTTTCTGTGCCGATGTGAAGGATAAAGATAAGATTTTCAAGTCTGGAACGTCCACGGGGAACAAGGTGAACGATTTGGAGCAGGGGATTCCGGAGGAGATGGCGAATAAGTCAGGCGGTGGCCCGAGGGGCTTGTGGATGCAGTTTTAATGAGTCGAACCAAGACCACGAGATCTTGGTGAGAGTGGGATTGAGTTTTATTAATGAGCAGGCATGTGCCAATGCCGAAACAGAAATTCCGACTTTTGACTTTGAAGGCACACAGAGGATGGTTAAGGAAGTATGGAGGGAGAAGTTAGGTGCAGTGGTAGTTGATGCCAGGGGGGTCGATGAGGACTTCCAGATAATTTTCTGGTCTAGATTGTACCGGTCATCACTCTCGCCGCAAAACTACACCGGGGAAAATCCGCTGTGGCAATCGACGGAGCCCCACTTTGACTCTTTCTACTGCATCTGGGATTTGTTCCGTGCTCAATATCCTCTTCTATCCATCATTGACCCATCTGCCCAAATGGAGATGGTCCGGACCCTTCTCGACGTGTACCATTTTGAGGGAAAACTTCCAGGCTGTCAAATGCAGTTCAGCAAAGGGTATACTCAAGGTGGCTCTAACGCCGACATTGTCATTGCCGATGCCTACATCAAGGGACTCACCAACAACATCAACTGGACTCTTGCCTATGAAGCTGTTGTGTCCGATGCCGAGATAGTCCCTGGCAATTGGGGAGTTGAAGGTCGGGGAAACCTAGATTCATGGAAAAAATACTGGTACCTAGCTTTCGATCATTATGATCATTTGGCTACGGGGCCGCATAGTCGGACAGTCTCGCGGACAGTAGAATATGCGTATGATGACTTTTGCATTGCGCAGTTGACGCATGCTATGGGTGACCGAGCCGAGGATGAAGCAAAATACTTGAACCGCAGTGGCTTTTGGAAAAATCTGTACAATCTGGAACAGCTGGTCTTGTTCCTGGATCCAACCGATGTCACCAATACGCCGCAGTTCACAGGATACAAAGGCTTTTTGATGCCCCGGCTGATGAATGAGACTTTCTTATCGGATCAGTCCGTCCGTACATGCTCTCCTGTATCTGATATGGACATATGTTACTACGACACTCAGATACATACTTATTAAGGATCCCCATGGCTCTATACCTTCTTTGTCCCGCAAGATATGGCCAGTCCCATCAAGACCCTTGGCGGTCCCGACGTTTTCGTCTCCCGCCTTAACTACTTTCATGAATCCAAAATCGCTTACATGGGCAACGAGCAGTCATTCCTAACTGTCTACCAGTTCCATTACGGCGGCCGCCCTGCACTCTTGGCTCACTGGGTGTCCAACTACATACTAGCCCAGTTCAATACTACTATTGGCGGGATCCCCGGAAATGATGATTGTGCAATGGGTGCCTTCTCCAGCATGGCCATGATGGGATTTTTCCCTGTGGCCGGACAATCCGTCTATCTCCTCAGCGTTCCCCTTTTCCCCCGAAGTCCGTCTACGTACCCTACGCGGTGGTGCCGCTCGGCCCACCATCATCCGGAAAATCGGCACAGGGAAATACATACAAAGCGTCACCCGTGATAGCCAGCCATGGTTCAAGAACTGGATTGACCATTCTTTCTTTGCTGATGGTGGAGTTCTCGAGATTGTGGCGGGGGATAGTGAGTCGGAGTGGGGGACCAAGGCGGAAAATTTACCGCCTAGTTATCCACATGTGGTGATCGGAACACCTCCGACGGGAAAAATCTGGTAATTGGGTGGAGCAACAGTTGACGAATAACCGCATATTGTTATTTTCGTGGTTAGGAAAAGGTAATTCCGCTGGGCCGCCTTACTGTTGTGTAAGTCGGAGAGATCCTTCAGAATGGAATTTGTGGGTCATGACGATATCGGAAGAAAAACAATGGGTTGTTGATCAGGCAGTGGCGGATATTGGATATTGAGAAACAAGGACTACTTATTATAAATGCCAATGCCGTATGTAACATGTTTAATGTCAGTCCATGCAATATCTCGCTTTGTGTTGACTCATGAATCAGTAGTTCTTCAAACCACTTCCAGGAGATATAGGGTTATTATACGATAGGGTTGCGCTTGGAGATTCCCCAGATACCGTTTCGGGTATGTTGGAGATGAATGGGCCTATCAAAGGCCGAGAATTAAAAATTAGTAACTTCACATGCTGGTTAGTCAATTTTTTTCCCTGTCAATTTTTTTTCTCGGTGGATTGAAATTCTGAATTGTACGCCGGAGTCTCAAACTCGTGATGGTTGTCAGTCATCCCCTCGCACCAGTTATATGAAGCCAAATATCGTCAAGTGTAGTTGTACGAATTCTTGTAGTGTTGCAGCCCGGGATTTTGACGTCCCCGAGGGTGCTCAGCTGGTAACTACCGGCTGAACATCCCATGTAGTCGCCGTCTCCAATTTGTGCAATTACCCAATATGTACAAAAAAATATAAAGTGAGCATCGTAACCTTGATACTCAATCCAAGTGTCCTACAATCACATAATCTACTATTTTTCTATAGAAGAGCCTCTCTATAACTGTCAGCTGCTTCATCTCCGGACATCTTACACGTACTACGTATGGTGTCAATGAAAAAAAAAGGTAAATTGACTTTTTGCAGCCGCAGCAGCGCCTTGACGGATCATCAGCTTGGAGTCTGACACGCAAACGAAGACTCGGTGCCACACTCTGCGAGAAGTTTCTGGGATTTGATGCCGACGAGCACAGAAAGAATTTCTTTCGATTTGGGCACATTTCGTGCCTGTATAATTGTTACTTATTGCTGAGAGTCTCATCTAAAGCTGGACTTGTCTTTATCCATTTTTGTTTCATTGTATCGAGAAAACTTGAAGCCTGGAGCTTTTAAGGGATACAACCGCCCATTCCTCAGCACTCAGTGCCCGTCGATCTTTATACATTATCACCAGCTTCGACGTCATCCCATATCAATCAAATATCCAGCTTTAACCTTGACCCCGAATATAACCCGCAAATATGTCGTCCACTATGCCACTTGGCCGGACCCTCCAAACCACTTCCCGGTGCATCCCCCGCCTGAGCACCTGCCTCCCATCGACCCTCCGCGCCTTCTCTAATGCATCTACCACCACAACCACCAAGACTTCTTCCATACCCACGAGACGCTCTGCTCTGGCCCAACAACAACATCTCGCCCCTTTCATCACGGCCGCTGGCCCTTCAGTTTCCCGCACCTTTAGTTACACCGCCCAGCAACGGAGAGATGATGACTTTGACCCTGCGAGTATCGATCGTGAATCCGATGCCATCGATGTGTGTATTATTGGCGGTGGCCCGGCTGGTATGGCGGCGGCAATTCGCCTAAAGCAGTTGGCGAACGAAGCAGGCAATGAGAATTTCAGAGTGTTGTTACTGGAGAAAGCGGGTGAGGTTGGCGCACATATTTTGTCCGGTGCTGTTATTCAACCGTCGGCGATTAATGAATTGATTCCGGATTGGTTGGATGAGAACCCGAACCGCTTCCAGCATGCTACCCCCGTTTCAAGCGACAGCATGCGCTTCATGTTCAAGAACTTCTCAGTCCCAGTGCCTGCGCCGCCGCATATGCATAACCACGGCAACTACATTGTATCGCTGAACCAATTCGTGGCATGGCTTGGTGAGCGCGCGGAAGAAGTCGGTGTCGAAGTATACCCTGGCTTTGCGGCCTCTGAGGTTCTCTACCACCCGGATGGCTCCGTGAAGGGTGTCGCCACCAACGATCTTGGCATTGGCCGGGACGGAAAGCCCAAGGATACCTTTGAGAGAGGTATGGAGTTCCATGCGCGTGTCACGTTATTTGCTGAGGGCTGCCATGGCTCGCTGAGCAAGCAGGTCATCAACAAATTCGATCTGCGCCGGGATTCTCAACATCAAACCTATGGTTTGGGTATCAAGGAGGTTTGGGAGGTTGACCCTGCCAAGTTCAAGAAAGGTGCTGTTATTCACAGCATGGGTTACCCTCTTGATTACGAGACTTATGGCGGTGCCTTTATGTACCACTTTGGTGACAACCTTGTTGCCGTTGGTCTCGTCGTCTCTCTCGATTACCCCAATGCCTGGTTGTCTCCCTACAACGAATTCCAAAAACTGAAACTCCACCCTCTCTTCAAGGAGGTTCTTGAGGGTGGAAAGTGTATTTCTTACGGTGCCCGTTCGCTGATTGAGGGTGGCTTCCAGTCGATTCCCAAAGTTGCGTTCCCCGGCGGTGCCATTATCGGTGATTCAGCCGGCTTTGTCAACGTGCCCAAGGTTAAGGGTACTCACAACGCTATGAAGTCTGGTATGCTGGCCGCTGAAGCTGCATGGAAGGCTCTTAAGAACAGCCCCGTTTCCGCTGAGAGAGATCCCGACAAGGATGAGCTGGCGGCAACGGTATTCTTGTATGACTATGAGGAGTCGTTGAGAAAGTCATCCATCTGGAAGGAGTTGTACGAAGTGCGGAATATTAGACCGTCATTCCATTCACCGATTGGTCTGTACGGTGGCTTGCTGTGGTCTGGATTGGATACTTTTATCTTGCGGGGTCGCGTGCCATTCACCTTTTCTCACCCTAAGCCGGATCACTTGAATACCCGGACGGCCGATAAGAGCAAGAAGATTGAGTACGAGAAGCCGGATGGCAAGGTTACCTTTGATATCTTGACGAGTGTCTCGCGGACGGCGACAATGCACGAAGAGGATGAACCCGTGCATTTGCAGGTGAAGGATTGGGAGAAGCACACTGATGTTACTTGGCCCAAGTATAAGGGTCTAGAGTCCAGATTCTGCCCTGCTGCTGTCTACGAATATGTTGAGGATGAGAACAACGAGCATGGTGTGCGCTTCCAGATCAATGCTCAGAAGTGAGTATCTGCAGAATTATGGAAAATGAATTGATTCACTTGCTAACATAAAATAGCTGCATTCACTGCAAGACCTGCGATATCAAGGCTCCTGAGCAGGACATCAACTGGCAAGTTCCTCAGGGTGGCGAGGGACCCAAGTACTACATGACTTAGGTCTGTGTCTAAAACTGACATATTCTCGACTATTGCTTCACGGAACAGTCGCATCTATGACCGCCACATTTGCCATGATTCATATACAGTATGGAATCTGCGATATTGACAGCATCAAGACCGCAATGGCGTGATGATGGATGTATTATATAGTGATTTGCATTTTGTTTTGGGGATATCTCTGCGGTCAGATTGATCATTGGGTAATATAAAAATTTGACTCATCGCTCAATATTGTCTCTAAAGTACATAACATTCATATCAGCGGTTCATGTTGCATGATGACTCTTACTACTGTCTCACTCTTTAGGGTTGAGACGAGCGTCATATGTCGAAATAGACTATGTCAACCGCTAGGATTTGAAGATTGCTATCGATGACTCTAACCCTATTTACATCACAAGCTTCATCACACGTGATTGGCTGTTGCCCCTCATCATTTTGTGCGATTGCCCCGCCAAATTCAGAAGAGCTAAAGTGTTTGCTTTGATAAGTTTGACCAGATCTTTGAGCGCTATCGATGTGAACTGATACCCGAGTCAGAAAAGAATAAGGGAAAAAATGTGATAAAGATAAGAAATGACTCTTACAATCTGCAAGGTGATTCTGTGATGAGATGACAAAAAAAGAAACTTGGTTTAGAAGGGAGATTGCTAGAAGGAGCAAATTTGGTACAGCTGTTGGTTGGTTTGGGAAGGATCCTGCGTTTTGGACGGATGGCCTTGCGTTTGTGATTTTCCCGGCGACGGTGATTTCCAACCCTGTTTAAATATATTCTAGAAGACGAAGAATCTTAAACTTTGTTTTCTTTCTTTAATTCTTCCTTGACTGCGACGACTTCTGGATATACTCATATCAAGCCTTACCCAACTTTTTCATTTTCATAGCCATCACTACTTTGAGTCACACGAATATCACAAAGTGACTCATGGCGGCCAAGAACCCTATTCTGCCTGTTGAGGGGAAGAAGAACATTCTCATTACCAGTGCGCTGCCATACGTGAACAATGTTCCGCACTTGGGTAACGTGACCGGTAGTGTTCTGCCCGCTGATGTATTTGCGCGCTACTGCAAGGGCCGTGGCTACCAGACTCTTTACATCTGTGGTTCCGTAAGTGGACCTTCTATTCTGGCGCTGATGCTGCCACGGAGCACATGCACCATTCGGTAATGCTAATGAGCGTCTCTACGACAGGATGAGTACGGTACCGCTACCGAGACCAAGGCGCTGGAAGAGGGCGTCGACCCCGCTACTCTCTGTGCCAAGTACCATGCCATGCACAAGTCCATCTACGATTGGTTCAACATCGACTTCGACATCTTCGGCCGCACCCCCACCAAGCAGCAGACCGCTATCGTCCAGGAGATCTTCAGGGATTTGTGGAAGAACAGTCACATCGAAGAGCGCGAGTCCAGCCAGCCCTTCTGTCCTACTGAGTCTCACAACACTTTCCTTGCCGATCGCTTCGTCGAGGGTGAGTGCTCCATCTGCCACGACCTTGGCGCCCGTGGTGACCAGTGTGATAAATGCGGATCTCTTTTGGATCCCCTTGAGCCTGAGAACAAGGATGCGAGCGATACTGCCGCGGATGAGGCGAGAGCAACTGGTTGGTTGATTAACCCTAGGTGTAAAGTCGACGGTGCCACTCCTGTGCGCAAAACTACCAAGCACCTGTACATTAAGCTGGATCAACTTGGTGACTGGATTGTCGAGTGGTTCAACAAGTCCAGCAAAGCGGGCGAGTGGTCTGCTAACTGCACCTCTATTACCCAGTCTTGGATTGATAAGGGTCTTAAGCCCCGTGCCATCACCCGCGACTTGAAGTGGGGTGTGCCGATTCCCGAGGGTTTGGAGGGCCTTGCTAAGGAGGACTACCTGAATAAGGTCTTTTATGTGTGGTTCGATGCCTGCATTGGTTACATTTCGATCACTGCCAATTACACTGATGGCGAGAACACTGAAACCCGCAACTGGGAAAAGTGGTGGAAGAACCCAGACAATGTCAAGCTTTACCAATTCATGGGTAAGGACAACGTCCAGTTCCACACTATTATCTTTCCTGGTTCTCTTCTTGGTACTGGCCAGGACTGGACCAAGGTTCACAAGCTGTCTGCTTCGGAGTATCTTAACTACGAGAACGGTAAATTCTCAAAGTCTAAGGGTGTTGGTGTCTTTGGTAATAACGCCAAGGACACCGGTATTGACGCCGATGTCTGGCGTTTCTATCTCCTGTCTCGCCGTCCCGAGACCAACGACACCGAGTTCAAGTGGGAGGAGTTTGTCGACGCCAACAACAACGACCTTCTCAAGAACGTTGGAAACCTTGTCCAACGCACGGTCAAGTTCTGCAACGTCAAGATGGAGGGCAAGATCCCCGACTTTGGTGACTACACCGATTCTGTCATCAATGAACACATTGCTGGTGTCAACGTTGTCCTGAAGCAGTACATCGAGCACATGGAGGCCATCAAGTTGCGCGCCGCTATCGCCGACATTCTTCAAGTTGCTTACCTGGGCAACAAATTCCTTCAGGACAACAAACTTGACAATAAGCTGCTGTCCGAGCAGCCCCAGAAGTGCGCTGCTGTCATTGCTTATGCTTTGAACCACATCTACCTCCTCGCCTCCCTCCTTGAGCCTTATATGCCCGCGACCGCCAAGAAGATCTTCACCCAGCTCGGTGTTACCCCCAAATCTCTGGTCCCCGACGAGTTCAAGACCGACATCATCAAAACTGGCCACAAGATCGGCGAGCCTCAGCTGCTCTTCAGTGTCATTCCTACCTCCAAGATTGACGAATGGAAGAATGCCTATGGCGGTGAGGAGTTGAGAAGACAGAAGCAAGAAGCTGCTGAGAAGGCAGCGGTAAAGAAGGCTAGCAAGCTTGCTGCTAAGGAAAAGAAGAAGGCGGAGAAGGCGGAGAAGGCGGAGAAGGCGGAGAAGGCGGAGAAGGCTGCCGCTGAGGAGTTGGTGAAGAAAACGGCTGAGGTCAAGCTGGAGGAGAAGGAGTAAAAGGAATATCGGCGTTTTGAGGTTCAACAACTGGAGGGCTTTTTTTTGCGTTGTTATTCTGTTTTCATCAAACCGATGGTTCACGATGTAGGTAGGGTGCGGATTTGAGAAAAATGAATGTGAATATCATTGATTCTTTTTCCCTTTTTGTCTGCCATGTCTTTCCGGGTGTGTGTAATTGTGTCGTCTGTGACGCTTCAAGTTTCGTGTGGTGCATTGGTGTAGCCACGATAACGTCAGCTGTAATTCTTGCGTAACGCAATGTTGATGTTGACGAACATTTCAAAGTAGGACACGACCCGAAGATGTGTGTTATGCGCAAGATATGAAAGCTTATTGTTGAAAAATAAAGCTTGTGCGATATGATGCATCAAGTTATAACTTGTAGGGTTATAAAAACCCTACCTGCTGATGGCTGCAGATCAAGGTTATGTGTGGAGGTGGATCTTGAGACATTAAGTTCACATAAAAAGGAAGAGATTGCTATATAGATAGGTATAAGTGTGTATGAGTTTTTATGGAACCTGTGTGACGTTCGGTTCGGTGCAAAAGACATAATGATTTAGTCTATGGACTTATGGAATCCTTTTAGCCAAAGTTCCAAAGCTGCAAGGGAACATGCAACAATGTATTTACACAACACTAGGCCAGATACCGTCCGTGATAAGCATGATAAAAAGAAATCAAAGTAGTTCGTATAAACTTTATCCAGTGTCATTTCGTCTCATATCAGACAGTCCGCACCGCCCACAACCTTACCTGCTTGCACGCTTGTGCTCTCTCTGTCAATCCCGGCATCAACAACTCTATCTCTAATCGTCAAGTGCAACATGAAACATTCAACTTGGCCAGCGTACAAGGCAAGATTCAAACCATACCCCAGACACTGCAAGACTGGGGGAGAGGGCATTGCATTTGAAGCACCAGATCAGAGCTTTCGCTAGGATCAAACCAGGGGTCTTTGCCTTCTTCTCTCCCTCCCGCTCAACAACACCTGTTTGCAGCAATGTGAGAACTTGGGTGAAAGGGCAGAGGCCGGTGTGTGTTTTGTTCTTTTTTGGTATTCACCTTGTATTTTGGTTATGGGGAAGACGAAGCAACCGACAGACTGGACTGGACTGGATAGGATAGGCGGGCGACGGGCCTCGAAATGTGATTGGGAAAAAGTCCTTTTTATCTATCGCAGGGAAGCTGTTGCTTCTTTGTTGGAGTTCTTGGCGGGATGCGAGGGATAGATTTAGAACAGAATGGCGGGGAGCAATTGGCCCGTGAGCTTATCCCGGGAAAATTGGTGGGCGGCGATGATAATGATGATAATGGGTGTGTGGATGGATGATGGTGGGCGGGCTTTGGTAGATAATGCGCAGAGAGACAACGTGATCATGGGTTGGCCTACAATGATAATTTATCTTTGGGGAAACATGGGAAGCGAATATTCACTTAGGCTCGGCTGTGATACAGCGGCCTATATGGAACCAAGGAATGCAATTTCTTCCCTATACTTTATTGGTTGAACGACCATTGGCTCCATTATTGCCATCAAGTCTTCTCATTGGTCAAAGCCTAGTAGCCTGCATGCGACCAACAGCAGGAAAAGGAAACTGCATGCAAGCCCCATGCCATCACTGCCTCTTCTGGCTCAAACATCTTGTTTGAAACGGGTATCCGCAAGAATTTAGCTCTGACCTGTTGTGAAAGTAACTGCTGTGGGTTCTTGTGCCTTTCCGTAGTTCGTGACATTGATTTTTTTGATTCTTTTTATTTTTTCTTCTTCTCATATTCTTTGCTCGTGACATTTCTTTGCACACGATCCCGGTGTCTTGACCGCACTTCTTCGCCTTATCTGGACTTGCATGCTTGCGTATCAGTAAAGATCGCAAAGACTCAACAAAGCACCTACTCAGAAATTGACGAGTCAACAATACATACCTTCTTCTCTTTATCACCAAAATTGACCGTATTCTCCTCTACATCCAGAAACATCTAGATATAATTGAACCTACACGAATCAAACATAAAGCGCTATCTGCAAAAAGAAGGAACCGACACACGCAAAGCATCATACTGTGAAAAAGCCTCGTCGATCTTTCCTTGCACCTAACTCTGCCGCATTTCTGCTTCTTTTTCTTCAACTTTGCATTTATTGCATTTTTCACCGCTTCGTTCTCTCTTTCGCGGCCGGCTCATTCTCCAAATTATTGGCATCGTCATTCTGACATCTGTCCCTCTGAACCATTTCCACAATAGCATTTATTCAAGCCCTGTTTTATGTCGGAGGGCCCACCTGCATAGTTTACATAGCTTGTCATTGCTATATTATATCTTCTATCTTCTCGACATTTCATCATTGCCAGCCAACTTCAACGAAGCTTGACGTTACCTGTTTATCTGTAGCAGCATAATTATCCATTAGATATCTTATCTCATTGCCTGGAATTTCTTTGATATTGCGGTTTCTCTCTTGAAACCTCACCTCTTCGACGCCATCCATACCACGGCTGCGCTCCCATTGCGCTCTTTCATATATTGTCATTTCCCGCCGTCCCGCCACCTCACCCTCGTTGCAATATACTCACATCACGACTATACCAGCATCTTTGCTTCCTCGCCACGACATAGCTTTCGGTGCCAAGAAACCACTATTACATTCATCCGATATTCTGCAACGGTCGGCTGTTGAATTCCGCATTCTCGCGTCCGTCTTTTCCCTTGCGAAAAAAAAAAAAAATACAAAAAATCAAGCCGTTGGCCATTTCGTCACTCTTTTATCACCGCATCGTTCTTTTTCGCCACTATCGCCGGTGCTTACATCAGCTCAAGATTTGTCAACGGCTCTATCATTTAACTCCGGTCGTGTCTTTGTCAGCACTTTCCCCGGTTGATTCATAATCTTCGCAAAAAAAAGAGTCCACATATTCGGCGCCGATTTGTATAATTCGATAAAATTGAATCGAACAAAACCGCCGATAGCCGATTCTCGATTATCCTTTGCCACTGCATGGCCACAAGGACGCGAGATCTCGACACATCGATTGAAATTTATCGATCACCATATAACCCACACTTTATCTTGATTGTATCAGTCTTTTTAGTAACTGAGAGATACAAATCAAAACATGGGTAACTCTTCCAGCAAAGAGGGTAGCAGAGGTTCTGGTGACTTGCCCTCTCTGAGCAAGTCCGATACCCAACAGTCTTCCCGGTCCTACAAGAGTATTCGCTCTAAAATCCCTCGATCTGATCGTAGCGATAGTCCTCGCTCGTCTGGAACGACTCATCTGAGCACCAGCATCGGGAGCGCTAGTGGTGGCGTCTCACCTGTAAGCCCTCTGGATGGCACAGGATCTTTGCGCGGGAGTGTTAGCAGAAACTCATTGGGTGGATCCCGAAGCGATGCTCCGCCACCCATAAATGTTGCCAATTCTCCGGGCGGAGCATCCGAACTTGATGTTGCGCCTTCGATCCCCCCTTCCCCTTCTCCGGGTTCTGCGTCGTTATACCGCGGTCATAAAGACCCAGCGCAAACGCCATCTGGGGAGGTTGACCATATTTCTGACCAACCTCCGTCGGCAGGTGCTGGCGTGCATGCACACCTCAGTCAGCCAGGCAAGTCGATCTTGGTCACTCGTGACGGCGTTCTGAATCCCGTCATGGAGTCGGCTTCGGCATCTGGCGAAGAGAACCCTACTATGAACGATATCAAAGAACTCGATCTGGATGACTTCATTCGGCGCCTTCATGACGCTGCATACTCTGGAAAAGTGACTAAGAGCGTCTGCCTTAGAAATGCGGAAATTACTGCAGTTTGCCATCGAGCCCGGGAGGTTTTCCTGTCCCAGCCTGCCCTTCTCGAGCTCGATGCCCCGGTCAAGGTTGTTGGCGATGTCCATGGGCAATATACTGACCTCATTCGTATGTTCGAGATGTGCGGGTTCCCGCCGCATTCCAACTACCTGTTCTTGGGTGATTATGTCGACCGTGGCAAGCAGTCTTTGGAGACCATCTTGTTACTGCTCTGTTACAAGCTCAAGTTTCCTCAAAACTTTTTCCTGTTGCGCGGAAATCATGAATGTGCTAATGTCACCCGTGTGTACGGATTTTACGACGAATGTAAGCGTCGGTGCAACTTGAAGGTGTGGAAGACGTTTATCGACTGCTTCAACACTCTTCCCATTGCTGCTATTGTTGCCAATAAGATTTTCTGTGTTCACGGTGGCCTGTCGCCAGCTCTCAGCCGTATGGATGACATCCGCAACATCGTGCGCCCCACTGATGTTCCCGACTATGGTCTCTTGAATGACCTATTGTGGTCAGATCCTGCCGACATGGAATCTGATTGGGAACCGAGTGAGCGTGGCGTGAGCTACTGCTTTGGTAAGCGTGTAATCATGCAGTTCCTCAATGATCAGGATTTCGATCTTGTCTGCCGTGCTCACATGGTGGTAGAAGACGGTTACGAGTTCTTCAATGACAGAGTACTGGTCACTGTTTTTAGTGCTCCCAATGTAAGTTACATTTATTTTCTTTTTGATGTTACAAGTTTTATGACACGGCTATTAACCTTTTCCTAGTACTGTGGCGAATTTGACAACTGGGGTGCTGTCATGTCTGTTTCGTCTGAGCTGTTGTGTAGTTTCGAGCTCTTGAAGCCTCTTGACTCTAGTGCTCTGAAGAGTCACATCAAAAAGGGTCGTAACAAGCGCAACACAATCATCAACAGTCCTCCTGCAAACATAATGCCTCAAAGCATGTGATTAGTCTGTTGTGGTGACGTCATGATCCTTGGTATTCCAGAACCTCCACAGTGGTATGGCTGTTTTCGGTGCTACATATTTGCACTAGGCGCAGTGCAGTTATCTCAATGCCAGCATTACAGTCATGGTGCGAGTCGGTATTTGTCCTCCTATGCTCAATTCATGAGTAGCATGGGAGTATGGCTTTTGCATACTGACCTGCATTGAGTGTGTACTCTAGTCTTATCAGCAGATTGATTGCCATCATCTGTTTTACTTTTTTTGTGTCCTTACCTGGCGACCTTGGTGTCCTGGAAACTTGACGTTAAGCAGCCTTAGTGAACCCCAGATTTTGTCCTCTAGCTTGTTGTCCACTCCCGGATGATACTGGGTATGTTATAATAGAGTGTGGGGCATCTAGCATTTTGTGTGACCATTAGGTCTCCATGTAACCGAGTTATTTTAGGGACCAGGCTTATACCAAAGGTGTCGATTATGCTTTAGTGTTTTCTGTATGCGATGTCTGGCACACCTCCACAACGTGGGAGGGATATACGTGTCAGGCTGTCGCATACTATGTTGCATCTAAAGCTCTGTTTCCCTCCCCCCCCTCCTCCCCCCCTTTTTTTTTTTGAAAACGATTCTTGTCGTATGTACAAACTGCTTATCGTCTCTGAGTTCCCTTGGTCATTCCTTACGCATTTTTATTTGGTGATTATCCCTTTGATATGGGTGGTTTTCTTGTTGTCTTATTCAGATTTCCAGGCTGTTTCTTTTTTTTTTATTTTCCTTTTTCATCGTTGCGGTATTAACGACATGACGGTATTAACGAC
The DNA here is from genome assembly GCA_017139545.1 of Ambrosiella cleistominuta. Lineage (NCBI taxonomy): Eukaryota > Fungi > Ascomycota > Sordariomycetes > Microascales > Ceratocystidaceae > Ambrosiella > Ambrosiella cleistominuta. The sequence continues at coordinate 42,505 of JABFIG010000070.1, forward strand.
ATGAGGTCATGACGATTCGAGATATCAGATTCTTATTCATACTCACTGCCAAAGTTGAAAGCATTGTTCATCATTCGCGTGGCGGCTGTGTGTATTTATTGAGTTGGAGGATTCAAAACAAAGTCATATATGCCTTCATCCGATCATTAGCCTTATTTTCGGTTCATAATACTATCTCTCTCACGAGAACCATTATATAATTTAGCGTTAGTACAGTTCACTGTGACAAGTCCGTGTTTTTCGTGTGCGATGTATGAATGCATTCATCTTAATATCAACAGACTATATACAGTGTGTAGAGTCCTACAACGGGTATCATCAACATTACATCTCCCCGCTAGTTCATATCGATAGAGAAATGACTGATTTGCGAATAATATGAGTGCACCGCCAACTCCAGTATCCACACCTCACTGAACACCTCGATACCATCAAACCCACCAATACTCAACAACCGCCCATCGTAAATCACCGATCCATGATATCCCCTCCCGCTCGGCGGCCGGCCATACACCTTTCTTGTCTCCCACGTCATACTGACCAAGTTCAGCAGCAAGACCTCATTCGTGTACGTCTCGCCGTCATGGCCGCCAACGATAAACAAGTACGAGCCAACCAATGTTGCCGTGTGCGCGAGACGCCGGTTGACAGCTGAGGTGTTGAATGATTTCCAAATGCCCATCTCCACGTCAAACACCCAGACGTCCGAGAAACACTTGTCACCGTCAGAACCACCGTAGATGATGAGTTTACTAGAAAACATATTCGCAGTGTGGTACCCACGGGCCTTGGGTCCCAGCCCGGAGTGGTGCGGGTGGTGCCGACTGGACGTGAGAGCCGCTGGGGAATCCAACAGGGTTGGCGAGTAGATGAGTTGCCAGGACATTTTATTCATGTCGGAGACATCAAGTTTCCAGATTTCGTTGAGGGCGCGGACGCCGTCGCCACCGCCAAAGATATAGATGCCGTTTTTGTAGAGGCAGGCGGTGTGGGCGCGGCGCTTGGAGGGGACAACGTCGCCGACTATGCGCGGCTTCGACCAGCGGAAGTTGGTCGTGTCGAGGACGTAGACGTCATTGTAGTAGGCGGGGCCGTCGCCGCCGCCAAAGACAACGAGCTTTTTGCCGACGGCGGTGCACGTCATGGCACGGAGGGGGATCGGGATGGTGCCGACGACGTGCGGTTTGGACCAGTGGAAGGAGTCAGCATCGAGGACGTAGAGGTCGTTGAAACACGTGTTGGCATCGCAGCCGGCGAAGACGTAGACGTTGGATCCGATGAGAGCCGTCGTGTGGGCGCGGACGGGCGTCATGGGGATGCCTGAAACCTGCGCTCGTGAATAGTACATTCCGGAGGCGGGGGCCAGGATCACATCGGCACCGTCGGTATTGGTCAGGAGCGCTGGCTGAGGGATATAGTCGGCCGGTTTGGTAAATTGACTGACGCCCGTAAGGCCGGAAAGGTGCCCAGAGGAGGAACTGGCCGAGGTATGCTGGGCGGTCAATTGGCCCTGAGTACGAGAGGTAGCCGAAGAGGCAGAGGTGCTTGTTACTGATGGGAGCGGCCGAGCAGTTACGGAGCTGCTGCTGCGGGTGGGGCCGGTGGGTCGACGGCGGGATGGTTCGTCCATGGCAGTTAACGCTGAGCGGCCGGAGGTTGTCGAGACCGCCGAGGTGGCCGCTGAGGGCAAGATGTCATCAGAGCCGGAGGCCGTTCGTAGGTCGAAGTTGCGGGGGAGCGAGGGGTAAATGGCAGGGTTGGGAGTTGACGGTTTCGATGAGCTGGGAGGAGGCATGTTCGTCTGCACGGAAGCGGCCCCGGAAATATTGATGGCGGTTGGGAGGGCAGGTGAGGAGGATGAAGATAGAAGAGGGGATGCCGCTGAGGCGACGAGGGAATAGGCTCGTGATCGCAGGGCTAGTTCAGGCTGGGAGGTTTTCCGGCGGGAGTGCGCGGTAATGTGGCCGGGGGTATGCGAGCGGGGAAGCGTCCCTGCGGCGGCAATTGACGAGGAAATTTGAGCGTGGAGATTCGAATTTGACATGGACGACTGCAGGCGAGGGGATGTCGTCGTGGAGGGGTCGGAGAAGGTAGGCGAGGTAGCGGAGACAGGCGTCGGGGCGCTGGAGGGAAGCGATTCGTCGGGATTTTGCGGGAGGGGCATGGGGGTTTTGGCTGAGCGCATGGATTTTACTCGGTGGTGGGGGGATTTGGGGGGCAGATTGGTGTCCGGAGGGTATACGTATTCGGACATGGAGAGCGGCGACTGAGGCGTGGGGAGAAGGTGTGGCTGGCTGATTGAGGGGTATGGGGATTGTCAAACGGGTGTGCGATTGCTGATCAGAGTGCAGCCCGGGGCTGGTGGTGTGATGACGGCGAAGGTGATTTCGCGGATCGTACAGGATAGAGCTTTCGATAGTTGGTGTAGCTGGAGAGCGCCAAGCAAGGGATGATTGATGTTATTTATGGAATCCCTGGCGCACGTGAAGATGGCCAAATATAGATGGGCCTATGAGAGCCTCAATTGATAAAAATGCTGAGATATACAAGTTATATGATGTTGATATACTTGGAAAATGACATTGTGAGGCTGAACAGCTTTCTTACTCTGATAGCTTCACTATCTGACCGCCACCCGTGTCAAGCATTGAACCCAATTTTGCTGACTAAGATGGTTGGTGTACATCATCTGTAACCCTTAGATATAGCCTTATGCCTAAGATGTCCTTCGGAAGTTGCCGAATGATGGAGTCTAATACCGACAGAATGGAACCACAAAGATTTAGTCATAATTGTTCCATATTGATTGAATGAATCGCCCAATTTCTTATAAATAATATGGACAAGAATACCGCGAAATATCCACTATTCGGTGCCATCATCATCGAGACATCAGAATAATTTAAGAGCAATCAGAAATGCCTATATGCTCTCGTCCACGACTTTCGACAATAATCCAAGTGTTATTTGGAACAATTAGAGCTACCATTTGGAACTTGGTTTGTGTGGGTCCCACAAATCTTTGTTCCCCATTCTTTACGGGCTGCGGGAAGCCTTGCGGGGGCAGCTTGTGAAAAATGACGCCCCTGATCCCTACACATGCTACCTCGACGGGCCAATCAGCGATTTCAGGAGACCAGGTGTAAGTGTAGCTGGAATAATTGAGAATAATTCGATGTTCGAGGTAGTGACAGAGGAGAAGGAAATTATCGATAGCCATTAAATATTTGTGCATTATGCTATTAAATCAGTCCTGGAGATTCTCAAGATGTAAGTAAGAGTATGATTTTGATGTTATGTTCCAATAATTTTGATGGATTGTCATGGATTTCATGGGACAGCCCGATGAACCGCCGATATAACTTGATCATATAGACGACATGATGATAGAAGTGTTACGCTAAAGTCTATTAGACCGACTCCATAGAAAGTACCGACGGTTCAGTCTCATTGTGACCTTCAAGGTTTCGGAATCATCAGATTTCAAAAAGGCTATCCTGAAAAGATCATGACTTCATTACAAGAGCCAGAGTATGAAATTACCAAGGTATTTCTATAAGACCATAATAATCACTTTAACTCAGCTACATATTATTAACAGGCTGCTGTCTCATAACTTTGACCAATCATCCAGAGCCTTATACCTTCCCGAAAGGTTGACTACAAGTCTGATTTTGGACTGTTTTCAGACAAGATATCTTCCCAGTATATATTGCTTCACGACATATCTCACCAATGAGAGAAAATATTTAGAAAGTAAACCAGTTTAGCTTCAGGTTCCCCTTTTGCCTCAGAACCCATATGTCTTTATCTGGAACCATCGATGATTAAGGCATTGCTTAGATAACTAGTGAGCTCATACTGTTCTGTGGCGCCGTATTAATGTGTAGGTGGCTACTGGATGGGCTCATAGCCAAGTTGAAAGCTGTCCGTACGTCATGTAGTCATTTTAGTGTGACTCCCAGATTACTTAAACCACTTATGTGGGTGCGGGACCCCACAATGAAGTCAAATACTATGTCTGCATGCGGATAAAAGAATGCCACGGAAGTGAAGGACCGATTATATGTGCTAGCGTCCGTGAATCTAGCTGTTACATTTGCGTCATGCTAGATTCATATAAATACGAAGGTCACTCAGGCTCTTCTTTTTTTCTCTTGGACTCTGCCTTGTCATTGACATCGTTCGCTTCTTCGACTTCTCTCTCGATACTTTCTTATAACTGCTTCTTTTACAACTTTTCGATATCAATGAATCACTTTCAATACTCTATTCGACAATTTTGATAATTACGATAATATTATAACTCGACTTTTCTTCACTGAATTCTAGTTTAACAACTGCTCTCACCAGACGAGCAGTTTATCGGCCTCACCTTCTCTAAGAAAAGATTGACACTTTGCAAACTGTTTGTAGGTTTTGTTGCGTTCTTTCGATTTTCGAGTTAATGATCTTGACTAACATGATCGAAATAATGTGGAAAATTTATTGTCTTCTAGACCGATTAGAAGTGCTATTTTTGGACTTTCAAGTCAAGTGCGTTTTATTGTACCAACAGTAAGTTCTCGATCAACTTGATAATCATCAATTTCTAACAAACTCAGTTCCTCACAACCTGAGTCAGAGACAACGTTCTGTACTATTTGTTCCTTGTTATACATACCAAAAAAGATTTGAATATTTCTTGCTTTGGTAAGTCTTACACCCTGAGCTCTACTGATCAATTTGATTTGAAGACAGCTTTAAGTTATCAACTGATACTAACTCCATGATATCCAGCAAAATGGATTACTGCGATGACGGAATCTACAAGAGTGGCTCTCTCGCCAGCTCGTTTTCCCATATCGTCCGCTTCGTTCCCAACGGCAAAGCCATCATCAAGGCCCCCTGCGAAAAGTGGATCATTGGCGAGTACAACCTCAACTACATGAAGAAGCTCTTCATCACCATCATCTAGTGCGGCTTTGCCATCGAGACCGGTGCCCGCCACTACGACCACTCTTACCGCGCCTACCGCCAGCGTATTAACCAGTGCATCCAGGACCCTGCTCCCATTTTCTGCAATGGTTTCACTTGGATTGACAGACTGGATCGCTGCTTCCGCTCGCGTATGACTGCTATTAGCGCCATTAGTACCTGAATCACCCTGCAGGCGGAGGGCGGCGAGCCTAAACATATGCTGGATCTCACCATGTGCTGGTACGATGATGGCTGTGACGCCACCGAGATCCGGACTGTCCATCATTTCATCGTGCAGCTCAGCCGCCAGGTTTACACCGCCTGCCACCAACTTCAGGTCCTGTATTCTAAGAACTGCAATTCCGGTCGCATCCGCCGCGCCCAGATGTTGGACATCTCCGAATTGGAGGCCCGGGTTCTATATAGTTTTCGGCGACGCAGGATCAAGGTGAATCGCAAACGTGAGGTACGCGTTCAACGGGTTTCTGAGGCTTCTGCTGTTACTATGGCTGACAGTGACGAGGATTTGCCCTGGGAGTTTTCTTTTAAGACTGAAAGCCTGGGGGCCAACCAGGGAGATGGCAACTCAATGAATGAGAACAACCAGAGCAACAAAGATGAACGGCCTTTGCAAGAAAACAGCAACGATAGCCAGGACAGTAAAATGAAGGATGCACCTGCCGAGAACGAGCATGAGTTCAATGATGGCTACACTGGTTACGAGACTGACATTGACTCCGACAACGATTGGGATGATAACGCCTTCTTCCAGGAAGCCTTTGGGCCTTGGAACATGCACGGCGGTGCGCCGATGACCACTCCCAACGCTAATGTCGCTGTCCAGCAAGCGCGGCCTACCGATAATGTCATCAACATGGCCCAGCTTGACAACAACTGGGCTGTTGAGAACGTGCACGATTCAGGCATCAAAATGCTCTCTGAAAACGAGGGTGAGGATTTGCCTCTCGGTGAGATCCTCTTTGCCAACCCCGATCCTGTTCTTAATAATTTGATCGCCTTGAGCCGGGAGCTTCGGGATCTCATCAACCTGGTCATGAACTAGAGGAAAATTGAGTGGATTTATACTCCGGGCCTTGAGATGGGCTTATCACTGAGGAAAACACTCTCATCAAATCTTGCCTCTAGAATCCTAGCTCTCTTCTCCTCGGTTGGCTGCATGGAGTCCTCCGGGAAGGCAAAGCAAGAAAGCATCTTATAAGTGACAATATGAACACATCTTTAACTTTTGTATTTCCTTAACACCATCCTTTCACAAAGTTAATTTGGCGAGGGTTTCCCGCACACGGTAGACCCTAAAAAGTGACAGGAACTGCGGGGCATCTACATCCTGCAAGACGTAAGCATAGTTCAAGGTGTGTAATATCAGAACGACATGGAACGACGAAGCATGAACAGTGACACCTTTGTTTCAGAATGACATTTCGTTGCAATCATTCTAATTGACACTGACGAAGCCTCATATACAGTACACAATTAAACCAATCACAAATTGTCACTGTCGCTGTTGAACTTGTAGATTATCGTCGTAGATTATCTTCCCTGGTCCTCTCCCCCTCCGAAATCTCTCACGAATTCCCCCCCCCCCTCTTCCGAGTCGCCGATTCCCGCCCACCGCCCACCATCCATCAACCCAACAAACCGACCACCCCCCTTCGTCATCCACCAATCTGCATTCCAGGAATCCATCCCAATCCCAATTCGCAATCTCACCTCCCTTCGCTTCACCTCAGCTCCAGCTCTCCTGCTCCACCCTTCAGCTCTCCGCTCCAAAAAGCAAAAAGAGGCAACCCACAACCACCCTTACCTAACAAAGATAACTACCTCTATATAAACGCGCCGCTCCGAACCTGACAATTGATCTCCGCTTTTATTCCTTTATTTTTTTTTTGTGGTAATTATACGATTGTATTGTTCTTGACTGTTCTTTCTTCTCGTTTGATACCCAGATTTTACTTTTCGACTTCTTCATTTATCTTTCAAGTTTCTTTTGCTTCACTTTACAAAGATGGACTTCCTCAAGAACGCCGCTGTCGAGTACGGCAAGCAGCAGCTTTCCGGTGGCAACGACCATGACCACAAGAAGCCAGAAGAACAACAGCAGCAGCAACAAATCTCCAACACCTCCATGCCCGGCAACCTCAGTAAGTTCCTCCCACAAAACCCTCCTCCCTACCCAAGTATCCTAAGTATCTTCTATTTTCAATACCCCTCATTAACTAACACTCCACTTCTTAAACCAGGCGGCCTCGCCGGCACCCTCCTCAATTCCAACATCATGGATATCCTCTCCTCCCCTGACGACAAAAAAGCCACCGCCCACGCCGCCGCCTCGGCCTCCGGAAACCCCTCCGATGCCTCCCTCTTCCATTCAGTCCTCAACAACCTCGATGCCAACAAGCACAACGTCGCCCAGGAAAAGGACTCAGTCGATGAGGACTTCGCCGTCAAGATGTTCAAGAAGTTTGTCGAGAAGAAGGATACCGACTCTACGGTTAAAGGCTCGTCTGATAATCTCGGTGCCGCAGCTGCCATGCAGGCTATCAAGCTCTTCAACTCGGGTTCGGGCTCGGGCTCGGGCTCTGGTGGTCAGGCTGCTCTCCTGGGTCTGGCCTTGTCCGAGGGCTCCAAGCTCTTCGATAATGCTCAGGCCGAAGGCAATGTCACTCAGGGCACTACCAAGGAGAGCGTCATGCAGCAAGCTGTCCAGTTTGCTCTCAAGTTCTTCCTCAAAAGCCAGTCCAGCAGTAACTCGGGCTCTAGCAATGCCAACCTTCTTGCTCTGGCCAGCAAGTTCTTGTAAACATGTTGACTCTGACCGAGATGTACATTTATGCTGTCATGATAAATTGAATAAAATGTTAATGCACCTAAAGATAACTCAATATCAATAAACTGAGAAAACTGCCAACCATATGTGTGTCATGAATCAATCAAAAATTCCAACACCCTTTGCAACTATGACCAACCACTTCTTACAGCTCTGATTGCTGCCGACCGGGATGCGCCGATGCCCGGATAAATTTCTTTAACCCCAGGCCAGCCTTCCTCTAAGAAGAGCCCAGCGCTTGTCCGGCAGCCTCCTTAGCCGCACCCGAGCCCGACGAGGCTAGCCAATCGGCCCGTTCCTTGGCATACTTGATAGTATCGATCCAAGAAACTGGAATGTTGCGCCCATTTTCATAATTTTCGTTGAGATAAGTTTCAGTATCCTTAGCCCAGGCTAGCAGGGACTCTTCAGAACCCCACTCACCCATGGCCATCATACCAATGGGAAGCTGGCCGATACCCTGATCAGGGTCAACAAACCCGACCGGAGCTGTCAGAGCAGGGCAACCAGTCATATTAGCTAGGAATACATAAATCATATTACGCAAAGACACATTAGCATCATTGACACCGTAGGCCTCATCGCCTGGATTACGGAACCAACCCTTCTGTGGTGACGTAGGCGTCATAATCATGATTCCAGGGTACTTGGTAAAGATTGAGGCCACGTGCTGCATCAAAACTTCGCGCATCTGCTGGTACTTGAGGTAATCGTGGCTAGGCGTCTGGCTACCAACCGCGAGCATGATCTTGGTGGCGGAATTGACAGTCGAAAGCCATGGCGCATCTCTACCAATGCGAGAACGGTGCTGCTCGGCCATCTCAGTGAGACAAGCAGCGCCATGAGCCAATCGGCATTCCTTGAGATTCGGGATCTTAATGTCGACAACAGTGTAACCTTGCTTTTCAACCAAATACTTTATGCACTTATCAAACTCCAGCACCACAGCTTCATCGGAGCACTCGACCCACGCACGATCAATACCAATGTATCGGGGAGCATCCGGATTCCGGAGAGCCGAAGGGACAAATGAAGCTGTAACAGGATCTTCGGGATCGGGCTGTGAGATGACCCGGTAGGCAACAGTAAGATCGGCGACTGTAGCGGCCATGGGACAGACAACGCACATTGTGTGATTGACAGCCATGGTACGATTGTGCGTTGTCTTTAAGCCATACACACCGTTGAAGCATGGTGGGATACGAGTACTACCTCCAGCATCAGTACCGAGTGCAAATGGAATTAAGCCAGCGCCAAGAGATGACCCAGCACCGGAAGACGAGCCTCCAGGGTAGTACGACTTGTTATGCCAGTTTACGGGAGTTCCCCATGCAGGCTATACACAAATGTTAGTTTCGATGATAAGCAAAAACAAAAACGGCCCACAGATACATCAAACTTACATTGCATCCAGTTGTGTCTGTCAAAGGCAGGTTACATGTTAGCGAAGTCTAATCCAGAAGTGATCGGCAGTGTGTGTGTGTTGCTCAATTATCGACCACAAGGGAAATTTTGACAAGACTTACCACACCCTAGCTCATGCATAGAATTCTTGGCAATCATGACCGCGCCCTGTTCTTCCAACATGCGCACAGGATGAAAAGTTTCTAACGCCGGCTTCTGGTAACTGAGGTTCGGTTGATAGCTCAAGCCGATGTGCGAAATATAGCCTTTAACGTTCAGATCATCCTTGACGGCAAACGGCACACCGTCAAGAAGACCCAGAGGTTTCCCCTGTTTCCAACGCTCAGTCGACCTGCGAGCGGCTTCGATAGCGAGATGGTCGGCGCCATGAGAATCGACAAACGCGCTCTCGTATTTTGCTTTGGGGACCTTTCCCCGCAGGATCAAGGTGTGCAGGGCTTCAGCAACTTGAAGGGGAGTGACTTCGCCAATTTTGTAGGCATGATGATAATCGGCAGCAGTGGTGTAGCAACCGATGAGATTTTTGGCAGCTCGAACATAGAGATCAGGACTGAACTTAGTGGCGCTGGGAACTATAGCGTTGCTGGAGTTTGACGTAGGAATCACGACTGGCTGTTTTCTAAGTTAGGATACGCGGGTATATGCATGACAGAGCGGACAAAAAAACTTACCACAAAGCGCGGATTGACGCCAGACAGGTCTTTGATATCTCGCAATGAGCCAAATCCGGCATTTGACCAAAGATAGCTCGAGACAAAAGGAACTCGGGAGACACTTTGTTAACATAAATAGGTCAGCATGTTATCGTGAGACATTGCCAATATCAGTCGTCAAAATAAAGGTATGTTGGTCCAGGGCTTACAACAGTTCAAGGACCGAGGGATTATTGTTCCAAACTACTGGAAACGTTCTCCACTGTATGCACTGCAGTTGCGATACATTGAACCATTCTCACAGAACCTTTTCCTCGGAATCCTGACATAAAAATCACAATACACGACGACAAAAAAAAAACCTACATAACAGCCGCCGCAACCAATATGCGCCCTCTCAAAACCGGATTCTGATCCTGCGTCTCCGTGTCATTCCGCCACTGCTTCGCCTGTTTGGGCTTCGGGTAATCGACAAAAGTGGCTGTGGAGGTGGACATTTCGGAGATAGGATGCTTGTTGTGGCGATGGAACATTATGGAAAGAAGTGAATGAGAAGCAAAGGGTCAGGATCTAAGAGGTAAATGAGGACAAGGACTTATATGGAGGTTCGAGTTGGTAGATGGATGATCGGTGCGTCGGTTGCAAGGGGCGGAATGTTGGGGGATATAATGAGTACGACAGAAGGGTAGATTTGAGGTGATGAGAAGACAAGATTGAGCTGGGCTTTGTTATCGTGGGCGCATATACATATATAAGACTTTTCTGTGGTGTTGCTTATTTTGGGAAATTACTATCGTACATGCAGCACTGCTGGTCAACTACCAACGTCATGCTTTGCGCTTTTAGAAACTACGAGCTGTCCACAAGCAACTACCTTGTCCAAAGATACTAAATAATAGCAAAACTAACATGTCTGCAAAACTCCCTTCTTAATTCAAATTCTGCTGTGATACGAGAATGGCGTCGGAATATAAGAGGATTATGAGTAACTGATATAAACTCTGCATCTCGTACGTTGACCAATAGAACTATCACAAAGCGCTTTTAAACCCTAGTTAACAAAACCTTGTTCCCAATTCCTTGATAATAACAGCATGGCCATACATGATGATTGAACAAATGTCTTATTCAGTTTATAACTTAAAAAGCATCATACAAATCAGCAACCCAAACCCTAATAAATTACTCATCTTCGTCCTTCCATCCATAACTTCCACCGCTATACAACATTTCACAAACGGCTCCCAGCGGAATATCCATCACAGCATCCGTCCCTTCACTCCAGATATCAGCCAGATCCCCCCGGCCCTTCATAACCTCTACCTTCTCCCCCGTCCATCGGCCACCGTCTTTCAACCTTCCTAGTCCATCCATCGTCGCCACCTGCGCTGCCTCATCCACTACCGTCTCCACCGCACTCATTGGTACCGTCAGAATCTCAGTATTATACGCCGCCAACGCGACAAAAATATACACTACCGTCATCGTTGCAAAAGCCGGCACCGCCAACGCCCACCAACGATCCGGATAATACGTAATGCCCAACGCATGCAAAAAGGGACTTGGCAGAAACGCCCATAACAGATAAATGCCAAAGGCCAAGCTGGAAAAGAGGTAGAGGACAAACCCGTAGTATTCGTAGGTGGGGACGCGCGGGGCCGCGCGGGGCACCGGCTCCAGTTCCTCGTCGCTGGCGTCAGGTGTCGTCGGCCTAGACGGGCGCAACAGCGATGTGATCGACGGGCTGGGCGGGAGCGGTGTTGGCGGGCGCCCGTAGTAAGGTGGTGCAAAGTCATTTTGGTGGTGGGGCCATGGGGACGGATCGTCTTCATCTTCGTCATCATCATCGTCGTCATCATCGTCGTCATCATCGTCTGGTTCGGACTCAGAGGTTAGACATGAGGACTGCGAGGAGAAAGTGAACGGGTAGCTGGAGTCGCGGGAGTGAGTAGTGGTAGAGGGATCGGCGTCGGGATCGGGCAACGAAGGCTCTTGGGGGGAGGAGTCTGGAGAGGTGAGATGGAAGGGGTTTGAGTGAGTATTAGTGGTGGCCGAGGAGGGGGTTGTTCTTCGGTGGGGCAGCGGGGTTGCGCCATTGGGGAGAGCACAATCGGACATTATTGTAGAGGGTTCTCGAGATTGTTATTACATCATTGGAGAATTGAAGCTTTTGTGTTCAAAGGAAAGAGGGACAATGAGCCAAACAAATGCGGAGTAAAACGTGATCGCAATTGAGTCAAGAGGTGTTTGTTAAAATTGTATTCGCCAAGTTTGCGACAAGCATAAATTCAAATTGAAGCTGTCGTTCTGGGAATTCAAGGTTCCATAACCCTAATAAACAACATACTCACAGTTGTGAGGAAGACTTATGCAATCATCTATTTACACAATATTAATTTCTGGGTATCAAACAAATGCACCTATTTATTTCCCATAATTCTTGATCTTTTTCGGCGGCGTTTCATCGTCCGATTCTGAAGCCCCTCGCTTGCTCCTAGTATCTACCTCATCCATCTCGTCGTCTTCCAACGCCTTGCTCTCTACATCATCCTCTTCTTTATCATCCACCAATTCTGGCTTCGCCGCTGTCCCATATTGATCACTCTGTGGCCCGAGGTCTGTCACTCCAATCTCCTGTGGACCTCTTACATGTTCCATCTCCTCTTCCTCTTCTTCCCTTTTCCCATCCTTGTTCCCCAATGGTGCATTGTTCCCATGTAAACTGATCGTCACTGTCTCGATGCTCCCCATGCCATTTGGCCCATCAATCGTCATGGTACTCGCCGTCCTAATCTCCGGCTTCCTTGCCGCAACCTCCGGGGTATCCTCCCTCTGCGCAGCCGCATCCATATCATAGTCCTCATCATCCCCCTCCGCATCCTCCGACCCCCCCATCAACCATGGAACTGTCGTTAACAACGCACCACCCAATGCCTCGTCACTCCCCGGATTAACCGGCGGTGCCGCCCCCCAGCTAGTCCCTGCCTGGTCGGCCCCTGCAAAAGGCACAGCAACAACCGGGGGCAACGGGTACGTTGAGATACCAGAAGTGACGTGAATGATTCGGTTGACGGCGTGGATCCAGGCGACGAGGTGGCGGTAGTGTCTTTTCGGCTCAAGGATGAGCTCGGCGAGGCGTTGGGCAGTGTGCGGGGGCTCGGTGGGTAAGGTTTGGAAGGTGTCGTGGATTTCTGTTAGTTGGGAGATTATTGGGGTAGGGAGGAGGTGGGTGGAGTGGCGGAGGGGGGACGAAGAGGAGGTAGAGGCGGGGAGAAGGTCGCGGATGGGAGATTTTTCGCCGGGGATTATAGGAGCGGTGAATTCGGCGACGCAGATCTGGAGGTGTAGGTTAGCGGGGGGTAGACTTGGGCGGTTATAGGAGGTTTGGTGCGCACATTGAGGATTTGTTCAAAGAGGGTATCGCGGAAGGAGAGCCAATCGGATGGTTCAGGGAAGATCTCGGACCTGCAGATGTTAGTATTGGCAGAGTTGCAACAAGTTGGAGACAGTGACAGAATCGTACATTTTGAGGTTCTTCTCCGTCGCAAGACGGCGTAGAATGTCGAGGCAGGCCTCATTGCGCGGTAGTGACGGGCCCATTGCGGTGATATATCTGTAGTTACAATCAGTGGTCGTAGATTTTGGGGGCAGTTATATATCAGGAATGTCAAAGCCAAGTGAAAAAAAGAAACAAAAAAGTTGAAGGGTATATATAAATTAATAATTGTCGTGAGCTATATATAAAAATTGTGAAGTTGAAGCTCCAACGAAGCTTTTCATCGCAAGGCTGCAAAATGCGGATTAATTCAGGTCATGGTGGGGCGGAATTACAGGGGAGCGGAAACCCCCCACGTCCATCATGACGCCTAAACCATGCATTCTAGAAACGTCACATAATGTCACTGAATCTGCCACAGATCAACATGATGTCTTCAAGCTTTTTTCTATCTTGACTAAATCACTTTTGGGAAAACCCCGCCAACCATCCATCTAGCCTCGAACCTCATAGGCATGCGACTTGTGCTTGGGCGCAAACCGGAAGCCCTCCGGGGCCTTGCCCAAGAACATCTCAGAAATCTTGATCCAATCTCGGGAATCCCCACTAGCCAACAGCGTTTCCAGTTCATTTCTCCCCTTGAACGGCGGCGTCCGGTCATTCAGGCTAGGCGGCAGTCTTTCGAGAATGCCAATCGGGATATATCTATGCGTAAACGATAACCACTCCAGCAAGAACCGTCTGGTGTAGTTGACGCCGTGCTCATCTGAGCCCCAGGCGTCGAGCCCATACTTGACAAACTTCTCAATATACCCTAGACGCTCCGTGGCTGACTTGTCCAGGTACTGATTGGCTCGGATCTCTTCAAAGAGCCAGGGCTTGATGAGAGCGCCACGGCCAATCATGACCGAGTCGACCTTGCCGTTCTGAATGTGGTCAAAGTACTCCTCATGTGAGTAGCAATCGCCATTACCCAAGAAGAACAGCCGCCCTTTATTCCCATTCGACAACGTCCGCGCATCGGGCTCCCGCACGGTATCTGTCAAGTCGGCCATCTGCTTGTTGTAATCCTCCACAATTGCACCACACTCGGCAATGTAACTCCAGTCCGCACGCTTGAGGTATCTCTGTTCACGGGAGCGACCGTGAAGCGTAACAGCCGCGCAACCAGGGGCACCCAAACGCTCTCTGTGCTCCTCGCCGCCAAAGGCCAACCGCTGCAATACCTGCGGGGCTGACGGCCTGTTGTTCTTGACACCCGTGCGGATCTTGGCCGTAATGGGAATCTCACCTGAAACAGTATTCATACCGCGGACCATCCGTTCAATCTTGGCTGGAGCATCCAAAAGGGCAGCTCCGCAGCCAGACTGGTACTGGGTATCAACAGGACAACCACAGTTGAGATCGATGACACGGAGCTTTTCGCAGAAGTGGTTGAGGACGAAAGAGGCCTTGATGACTTGCCAGGGTGCATTGCCCGAGATTTGAGCACCAAAGCGGGAATCACGGGCGTTATCATAGTCAAAGATAATATTCTTAACGTCGGCCCGGACCTTGGGAGGGGAGGCTTCCGTCGTGTGCACGCGCATAAGGGCCCAGTCAGCCTTGACACCCTGCACCAGAGGTCTCGAGAGGGCCATCTCAGAGTACGTGAACTCGGCGCCCAGCTCGACGGCCAACCGGCGAAAGGGAAGGTTACCCTGGGTAGTCAGGGGAGCGACAGTTGGGGTCTCGGCGCCAAAGTAGAGACGACGTTTCTCAGAAGGAAGCAATGGAGGCTCAACATATTGGGCGGAGAGATCTTTCTGGACGGAGGCGGGATCTTCCTTCTTGCGGCGATTTTGGTATTCGTTGTTGAGACGATTCTCATTGTCAATCCACTTGACGTAGCACTCAACATCATCCATGGCAACGCGGCGGCGCGCAAGGTCAATCTTGTCTTTGGCCGAAACAATGTTGACAATGTCCCTTCTGATATCCTCGTTGCCGGTATCATAAGTGTTGTCAACGGGAACCTTCCCCTCTGCATCCTTCCTCAGCAAAATCAACTCCTTACGCCCATCCTCCAGCGTAACCTCCTCCGAATGACTCTTTGCGAACCGACACTTCCACCCCGACGCACACTCTCCATACTCCTCCCACACCGGGCAAATCCCGCCAAAGCTCTCCAGATCCTCCCGGCGATTCTCTGCCAGGTACTTGCGTAAATCATGTTCGCGCTTACAAGAATCACCAAAACGGCACTCGCGGGGTGAGAACTCGGAGTAGAAGGCGCGCGAGTTACAGAGAGGGTTAGCGTCACCGGTGGCGCCGAAGAAGCGATCCGTATTCTGGCCATTTTGCTTTTTGCGCTTGTTTCTGTCCTTTTTGCTGTGCGGGGGTTCGGGGGCCTCTTCGCGGCCTTCGGCGGCATCGTAATCAATAGTGTCAGCGGCGGCGCGGAGGGCAGCATCGCCGGTAAGAATGTATCTGTAGACAAGTTAGCTCTGATAAGCTCGATCGTAAGTGGTAGAATGGTCAGTGAGTCTTACTCTGCCTTTATGGGGGCAATGTTGGCGTCGCGGGAATCTAAAGGGCGCTCAGACGCATTTGCAGATGTCTCATTGAGCTTTTCCTGGGGGACACTGGATACGGAGACCGTTATAGGATCTGTGGGCGCCGGCACAAAAGTGGCGGTCTCGTCAGAGACCGGGGAAGCATTGGTGCGGATGCGCTTGATCGCAGGGCCATCGGGTTGCTCAGTGGGATCCATATCGAAAGGGCTTCAGTTGTTGTGTAAGAATGTATTATATCTTTGAAACTAATGGGGTTTGGTGGGGTGTTGGTTGAGAGTACGGGGAGACAGCGGACGGTTGCGGTTGCTGGCGGTGCGGATTTGGGATTTTTTTTTTGTTTCTCGGTATGGAAATGGATGCCGCTTTAGTGGGGTCTTCACCGAAATTGCAGGGGCTAGGGTTACATTAGCGATTACAGGGGATATTTACGGCAATTTTCAAATATCAAGTATACATACGATTGAAAAGAATGTATTGAAGTTATCTAAATAAACAAAACAACGCCGCCAGTGACTCAAACCAATCCGCCCATGCCAGCATGACCCAAAACTACCCGCGGTCATATTATATTTACTTTTTTCTTTTCTCCATCACCACCAATCTTTTAGTTTTTGCTCATCACCACCTTGTATGCCATCACATCGGCATCGGTAAGCCTGTAGCTCTCAGGGTCCACCTCCATATACAGTTCCCAGTTGACAAAGTAGTCCTCGGGATCTTTATAGATGGGGGAGATGAGCATGGTGTTGGAGGTAGGGTACAGGGGGGTGGCGCGGGCGGTGAAGTAAACCGTGGTATTAGAAGACGCGGAGGACATTTTGAGAGAGATGGACTGGTTTGTGGAAAAGAAAGAATAATTTAAAAAAAAAACAGAACAGAAATGGAGGGGAAAGAAATAAGCTGACGAAGGTGCTGTCTTGTTTGAGTGATGAGGACAGAAAACGAGAACGGGAAATGACAAGACAGACATGCCAGTTTATATAGACGATGAACGACGAGATAGTCTTTGTGTACATTGTTGAAAGCTTGCAACATGCCGAACAAAAGCTATTTTCAAACTGTGACAAGACACACAAAGAGAGTCATCAGTACCTGAAAGAACGGACCCTTGATTTCCGAAAGTTCCGAAAGGGGACCCACCCCGATAAGGAAAATCCTCAGCACAGGCAAACAAAGAATCAAAAAAGCAAGATACACACCATCAAAAGGAAATCGCTTGCCATCATCACCATGATCTAAATCTACCTACATAACATTCGTAATGCTCTCCCTCATAATTACACTCCGCGCCCGGTCATCCCGCTTCACCCGATAAAACACATCACAGAAATCCCCACACTGCATATTCCGTAAAAACTCCTCATCGTGAGTAATAATAATTAACTGAAAGTTGCTCTGCGCCTGCCGATTACGAATCAACTCATGCAAACTAACCGCCAGCGCCTTGATATTGTCTGTGTCAAGGTTTGTCGTCGGCTCGTCCAGCGCAATAATCCCGCAGTTCACCCCAAACGACTCCGCCAGCGCCAGCCGGATGATGATCGATGCGAGCACCTTTTGGCCCGCCGAGCAGCGCCCGCGCATGTCCATCTGTGTCCCTTGCTTCGACATGACGACGCGGTAGTTGTACGAACGGCGGCCTGTCGCGGACTCGGCGTCGGACCGGATCATGATGTAGTCTATGTCGTCGCCCTTGTACGTTGATTTCCACAGGTCGATGGCCGTCTCATTGACCTGGCGCATCTTCATCGCGTGATATTGCATGATGGCCTTGTCAAGGGCATCGCCGTAGCGGCCAAGGTCTTCGATGGCGGCTTTTGTCGTCTCCACTTTGATGTGCGATTCACGATAGCGCTGCGCCGCGTTCTTGTATTCGAGGGCCCAGGTTTCCAGGTGTTTCCGGAGGGTTTCGTCGCGCGTCTTCATCGTGCCCATCACCGCACCGCGCTCAGCAATGAGCTTCGACGCATGCGATTCCAATGCTGATGCCTCCACTTCCAACGCTTCGTGATCCTCCGCGCCCCCGCGGGACTCCAGCTCGACAATCTCTTCACGCAGAGTCTCGAGCGCCTGTAAGTTATCCCGATAGTTGATGTTATCCGAGATATTCCGCTTGACATTGTCAAAGTTCATCTTCTCTTCCCGGATAGTATTGCCCTTCCTTGTATACTCGGCAAGTTCCACCTCCGTCGCCGCCATTCGGGCCTCAAGATCCGAGATGGTCTTTTGGCACTCCGCAAGCTGACTGGCGCTGCCGCCCCGTTCGTACGACTGAATTTCATCTTCGACGGGCTTCAGTTCGTTGATAGTCCCGAGAACTACATCCACTTCCTCCGTCGCTGCCCGTTCCTTGGCTTTCCCTTCGCGGACGATGTCATCTCGAAGATTGACAGCCTGCTCCAATTGCGCCTCAATTCCATAAATTTCAATTTCCGCCTTAGTAATGGTTTCTCTGTACGCAACGACCTCTTCTTTCAACCCTACCAATCCTTTTTGCAACTCCTCTTTACGACTCAGGAGCCCTTTCACCTCCATTGTCTTGGCCTGCATATCCCGCACCTCCATCTCCCCAGCACTCATCTGATCCCGACTTCTCATCTTATCTGCGACCAGCTCCTCCTCTTTCGCCTTTACTATGGCCATCAATGCTTCACAGTCGGCGCGCACCTCGTTAATTTCTTCAGTGGTCCGAGTTGTCACTGAGGTATCTGACTGACTCTCAATCCTCGCCACCTGCTTCTCCGCCTCGGCAATTTCCCGCAACGTCTGCACAAAGATCCCCACAGTCTTGACGAATCCCCTAAGATTCCGCAAGTTCTCTTCCTCCTCTAACACCGTCGCCTCGACATCCATAACTTGACTCGCCAACGCCTCCATCTCCGTCTCCAACGTCGTCAACTGACTTTTCAATGGCGGGATCTCCCCTTGTAATCTCTTCCACATTTCGTAGTCTGTCCGTAGCCCCTTCAGCTTTTCTAGGATATCCGTTGCCTCCTGCAACTCATTTTCACACTCCTCCTTGTCTTTGGGGTTCAACTTGTCCGCAATCTTCTTCTGCATCCGAGCCCTTGTCGCTACCTGGCTATCGTCGAACGGCCGCTCGCAAAGCTTGCAGCTATTCTTGGACGCTAAGTACCGATTGCACTGCCCGTAGTACTTGGCCAGGGCATCCCAAAGGCCAATCTCCGCTTTGCAGTCCTCAACCTTTTCTTCATAGTGGCTAAGCTCGCCATCAAAGTCTTCGGCACCTGTAGATTGATCGTTGATACTCCGTAGATACTCAGTGACTTTCTTCTCCGCCGCCTCTGCAGCAGTCGTAGCCGATGCCAGGTTACCACATATACTCTTGGTCTTGATGTCGAGCTTCGTCTGCTGCATAGCCACCTGCTCCCGCAGCGACTTGACTTCCTCATACTTGGTCTCCTGCTTGACAACGGTCGCTTGGAACTTATCATCCAGATTCTGCGGTGTCCAATCCGTGCCTAGGATTGCCGCCAGCTTATCTTGCCAAGTCATCGTCAAAGATGCCAAAGTGCGACGCTTGGCATTGAGTTCCTCCCTCCGGAAGTTCAACTGCGCGCGATCCTGCGCAAGTCTTGATGACTCCGCCAACTCGACACCCAGTTGCTTATTCTCGGCCGACAACTTCATGTAGGCCTCCTTCTCCTTCCGGATCCGCCCATTGTAGTCTGCCGAAGAGAAGTGAGCCTTCATGGCTTCCAGGCGTTTCTCGGCATCTTGCAACTGCTCACTTAACATATCCAGCGAACTCTCATCCACGTCAATATTTCGTAGCTTGTTGTTCAGATCCATGGTTTGGCGATCTGCCCGATCAATCTGTTGCTTAGCGCTGCGCTTCTCGTGTTCCAGAGAAGCACGCTTTTGCTCCAGTTCGCTAATTGCAGTGCGCGCCTTTTCAATATCCGCAGCAACGACCACCTTGACCTTTTCCAAGTCCCTCCTCTTGTCGGCATAGAGTCTCTGGATACGTTCTCGGAATAAGGTAACCTGATGGTCACTTAGCAAAGCACCATCAGCATTGAAGCCAATGAAATTGTATTCGCGGGCAGCCGCTTGGATCAACTCGGATCTCGCAACTAATTTGTTCTCATAGCGGATTTTATCGGCTTGCCGTTGGCCCTGTATGGTCAGCTTTCGGGTATGTGTTGCACGGGCATCTACCAGGTCGCTCTGTAGGTTTGTATAGTGTTCTGTGATTTCCCTCTCCTGTCTCGCAAAATCGGCAACCCGCGCCTCATAATTTGCCAGTGCCTGTCTGAGCTCATCTGTGGTATCTGGTAACTCCCGCATCGACGCCTTGAGCTCGGCGTTCTTTTGTTCGTGGAATTTTATCTCGCCTCGTCTCTTATCAATGTCGTAGACCACAGTCAAAAGGCTTGCTGCCTGGGTCCTGAGCTCCTTGGCTCGTCTTTGAGTTTCTTTGACTTCCTCGGTAAGTTGCTGGCACTTGACTCTATCCTCTTCAATCAACCGCTGCAACTCTCTTGATTCCTTTTCTGTCCGCTCACCCCTTTCTTTATTCAGCTTGTCATGGTCCTCTTGTGTCTTCAACACTCTCAGATCCTCACCCTTTTTCTTCCGCAGCGTTTTCAGATTATCAATGGCCTTTGTATACTTTTGTGCCTCAAAAATCTCATCGAACCTCTTTTTGAGGGCTGCGGGTTCACTGAGCGGCCACAGGGACTCATCTTGGTGACAAAAAATGACTGCATCGAGGACAGCAGGGGATACACCAAGGTATGACGGGATCGCTTCGTCGAGTTGGGCAACACGAGTTGACACAACAGTTCGGTCGCCATTATGTGCGACCAAGAGTGAGCCCTCTAGTGTCTTCATGGACCGAGTTGTTTTTTTCACCGTCAATTGCAAATTTCTGTTGACAACATATTTGGCCCCGCTTCCCGTCTTGAATGAAAGTTTGACTTGTGCCAGAACCTCTTTTGATTGTGCAAGCTACAGGTAGGTTCATTAGCAATGCATATTCTTGGAACTGTATTTGGAAGGGGGCTAAGCAAGCTTACTTCTGGATCATGGATAAAGGCGCCACCTTTGCTGTTTGGTGGCAATTCACCGGTTGTCGCATATTTTAAGCATTCGATAATGGTAGTCTTGCCCGACCCGTTGTATCCGACGATCAGTGTAAGGGGTGTGTTGAATTGGATGGTTTCCGGGGATCTGGGTCCGAAGGACCGGATCCCCATCACCGACAGTTTGTCGATTTTAGACATGGTAAGGTGGAGTTAGAGAAGCTACGCCGATGGAGAACGGAGGAAAGAGGACAAAATGGTGCCAGTATTCAAGGCTTGGCATCAACCAAGCCAGAAGAGAAAATGTATGAGCCTTTTTTTTTGTTTTGTTTTACATTGTTTGTCACTTGAAATGATGCAAATCTTCATATTTCATCTCATCATCACCAGGGCATCTAGGCAGCAGGCGCCCTCAAATCCACTGTACACGCCTAACCGACCCTTGTAGTTGCGTGATCACGTGGTAATATTCACTATAAGATATTCGCCCCTAACCCTTATTAAACCTGACTTGTATTACATAACCATATTAATATTAGTCCAAACCTAATCTCCAAAACATTTCCACATCTACGAAGCTTATAATAGTCAAATTACAACACAAATGATAAAAAATAGGTTCCCATTTAAGATAATCAGTGGATTACTGGATCTCATTGGCACCTTGACTCCTATCAAGAATCATGTCAGACTCACAATCTCCTCGCCTCGGAATGTCTTTCCTTCTGGACAGGGAGTTTGTCTTAGGTGAAATGATCAGATGATGAGTTCGTTATGGCTGTCGTAATCTTGAAGCGCGGGTATTATCCTGGCTTCGACCATGCCAGGTGCGGCCTAGACATTCTTCATTGCGAACTTCCGACTTAGAAATATCTCGGACATGCATGATTGATTCTATAGATAACAAAAAGGTTAGCATCCAAGACCAAATTTCTCATGTTAAAATGACGGGCTCTTCATTATTCAAGAGTTAGGGAAAGAAAAGGATGATAATACCATTGCATTTAGCAGTGGTTGGTAGCTGACAGTTGAAGTCAACAGCAACAAACATGTTTGACCGAATGCTATTTTCCGACCAAAAACGACACACATAGGTGTGGTTCATCACATGCATGGCATCTAAACGAAACCCGAAAGTACTGTTGGACAGCTTTCTGCTGACCGTTTCATAAAAGACATGGTTCACTAACGAGAACCACTAACCATTGGTTGTCTCTTCGCTAAGACTAAGATCGCGCGTCTAACTGATCTATGATTCTGGCTTTTTGGCGAAGAGAGCTTTCCGCATGCAAAATGGGCTATTTATGGGGAAGATTGATGTGCGATTTTGAGAAGCTAATCCACCAGTAAAGTTGAATGGCTTTGGCTTGGGCAGAGTTTAGTAAGAGTATCAGGGAATTTGAGAGCCTCCAAAGGTAGTGGGTTTTAATTCCTTCAATATTGCCGTCTGTCTCCCCAAGATCGCCGGGTCTATCGGCACAGACGCCCTGGGCTTCATTATCGTGATGTTGAGTGGAAAGATTTCTGCAGTATTTCTATGCCAGACAATACCGTTAGCATGTATAATTCTTATCGCCCATGTTTACATGGGATTCCAGCCTAGTACAACACAGGCATTGGGCTGTATGAATCATGGTTTGTAGATGTAATATCTGGAGGATGACTTACAGCTGCCATGTCAAAAAGGTCTTGAGCTTCGGCTTGCTATTTGGCTGAGGTGCTGCGGTTTTTCCGTCATTTCTCTGAGGTATTCACCATGGCCTGTTCAGGGTACATTAGCCGATTTTCCAAGCATCAATGCTCTTTGGGATGCAAATACCCTGACAGCTAATGACATACTTTTAAGTTGGCACAATTTTTAACTTGCCTGTCAAATACACTCGTGTGGTGATGATAGTGAATATGACAAAAAAAGGATCTTTCGGGCTGTAAGGCTGCGCAGTATACGTAATTTGATTCTGATTAGGTGAAATAAGAAATAACTGCCATTATAAGAATGTTATTGAGACCTACATTTCTTGAACTGCTGATGTAATTAAACTCCAAAATGAACTAATCTACAGAATTTGACGCTATTTCTGTCATAGCCTGGATATCTTCAGTTTCTGGAATATATATTCCCTTTTTGTCCCTTCTATTAAGCTGCGTAGCGCCAAATGAACAGCATGAAGATTTAAGCGATATCTCGATTAAAATAGTGAAGGGCACTATGAGTTCCATAAGTTTAATTTGTGACATATGAGTGGAGAAAATATTATAATCTAATATAGACGTCAGACCTCTCGTCGTTCTCGTATGTAGGTCTGATTACATACTTTCCATTGCTGTTCTGGCATATATTGGAAGACGTCATTTTTGTGTAACCGTGAACTGATATCCCCCATACACATTAGCAATAGAAAAGCAAAAAAGTATCTCCACAACCATGCACTCACGTCGCCCCTCGGCCCTGAGTCTCCCTCTCTCCTCCCTATCCGGAAAACAAAACCAAGAGACAATCCAAGCCACCCACCTGGGCCAAACACCACCATATGACACAACACTATCAATGATGCCCCATCGTCTTTCCCTTTCGCTTTTTGCTACATAGATCCAGCATACGGTGTCCCTTGGTTTGCCAAGTCAATGTTGTGTCTTGTTGAGCTTTTCTAACTTTGCAGACGTGGCGACACAGAGGGTAGAGTAGGGTAGGGCGGGTGAAAAGCAGGATTTCCTTGTTTTTTTTTGCTTCTTTTCTCAGACAAGATGACGTGATGGGTGAGAAGGGGAAGGGAAGGGGTATACAAAGAAAAGGAAACAGGATTTAGTGGTTGTGACGGTAATTATGTGCCTAGGATGATATGTTGCTTCAATGCATCTAAAGCTGAGAGGGAACGGGAAATGGATTGAATGATTTGTGCTGGTCTATAGAGATACCTGCGGATGCAACAGTACAGTGTTTATCCAGAAAAGAGAAAGAGAGAATGATTGCAATTGTAATGGTGATGGACACAAACAGAGAGGCAGCTGGAGTTGGTGGAGTTGGAGTAGGTGGCATGAGGCTGTGTGAGGGCGGGAGACTTCGTCCCAACTTGGAACTTGGGGGGATACATGGGTTTGGTGTTGGGGCGGGCGTCGCATCAAACGTTGGCATCATGCTAGGTGGGCGGTTGACATATGGGTGGGTAGGGTGGATACGCAGGTGAATGAGAATCACCTGTGAATGTGTCGGCACTTTTTAGCTTGTGATAGTCATCTAGCCAGACCGTAGATTCCTGTAGATTGCTTTCGGTGAGCGTAATGTGCAATGTGTGATGCACTTTATGCGCGCCCATCATGCCAAGACTAGACTGGATCTTGGGGAAGGGTCTTGGAGCAAGGATAATGTTAGACGTTAGTTGATTGGGTTAATGATGATGGACCTTTTGTCTGTAGCGCATGCTTTTTGCAGATGTATGTATGTATGTCTTCCTCCTCTTCTGCATGTCGCTTACCTGTTACACAGCACGAGCAATGGAAGATGCTCTGTTCCCAGGTTGCATATGCTGATTTTCAGTCTTTATGCCCATCCATAATCTACAAACAGTATGAACCTGTCGTTCGCTCCTCCTGGAGCGCATCGTATCTTCACACCTGTGGGCTATTTACTGCCAAGGATGCCACTTTTATGAGCCCACAATACGGATAACAGTCGGCCGCCCAATGGACTGTCTAATAGAATTGTAAAGAAGGAGTCCCTTTTGCTGTATATCCTTGCAGACGAGGCTGGTATACTTTTTTTTTTGGGGGGGGGGGGGTCTTCCAGTCAGCCCGATGAGTGGGTCCTGTTTGTATTTGGTAGAGGCCCAATCTGGAAGGGGCGGTTGTATCTACTTGAGGCCCAACTAAAGTGGCTTGGCATCTGTTTGTCACTCTCATGAAGCTTGACGCAAAGCAGCTTTGAACGGTAAAAACAAGAGACGCTCGGCATCATTACAACATCGGCCTCAGTTTGCCATATCCAAATAATTTGTGTCCATCTTGACTTTATGGTGTAAACTCTTTAGTTGAAGTTTATAGATCTGCAGGCTTGGCTGTCAGAGTCCCTCCAACGCCATGGCGGCAACATCAACCACAAATGAAATTCTTCAAGTGCCTTCTTCTCAACGGGACCTGCGACGCCTCCTCATGCCATGATCTTGCATGTTGCCTCTTCGGGTTTTGTTCTCTTTGCAATGATTGCTCTAAGCAGGTCCCTGATTGTCTGGCACATACAGATGTTTCCTCAAAATTCCTGTTCTTATCCGGCCCTGGCCCGGCCTTGTTCTGCCCGCTTCTTGTTTGTCCATATTTGTTTTCTTGAGGTGGAAAAAAAAGGAGGGAAGATAGTGAAACGGGAATCGCAGTAAAGTGGGAAGACCGGGGTCATATGTATGTAGCCATACGGTAGCCATAAGCTGTCTCGTTTCCGGTTGTTTGTTTCTATACGTTTGTGTGCTGAGACACAGCAGAGGCAAGTAGAGTATTTTATTTGCCCGTCTATAATAATGCTCAGAAAGCTAGTGTACGTATTTGTATTATATATCAGGGTGGTTTGCTGGGACAGCATGACCAGCGTACATAACCGGTTATGTCACAAAGTAAAAAAATGAAGGACTCACTGTGGCTCCAGCCTGTTGACTTCAAAGACTAGTTATGCTCGTATGTCGAAGAAGCTAGTAACCTATAACTTGGCTACTAATCACGAAAGATGGGACGACGGACGACACACACACATGTAGTGCCGCTACTATATACCCAAGCTTCCCTAACCGGCTCACATCAGAATAACCTATAAAAATGCTCCGTGATTATGCCATTTTTTTAGCCGTGACGCCCGTCTTGGGTGGCTTTATTTTTTATGTTTTGTGCATCCTCAATGAGAATGTTACACAACCTCTGCACAACCAGCAGCCAGCAGATTCTGTTTTTTTCTTGTTTTGGGTTTTTTTTTTACTAACAACTCCAACATGTATCTACAAGAAAGGTTTATTCCAGTATTTACAGGTGATAAACCTGTTTACCATTCCTAGTGTACATCGGTCATATAGTTCATGTGTGCCCGAGTGATGCAGCTTATGGGCCCCCGGGATCATAATCATTAAAGAAAACGGCCGTGTCGGCTGCACCTGTCACCATGCATGCTTATTTTTAGAGATCACCGATGAGGCACCATACTAGAGATAAAGCTAGATTTCAGGACGGTAGGCCCAGTGGCAAAATGACTAGTACTGGTGATCTGATCGAGGGACCGGGCCGTAAATGGAATGCGAGTTCGACGGGCCAGTCACATTACGCGCAAGGAGACAATGTGTGTGACTGGTTATATGTCAAAAAAGAGCCACATGTCGCAGTTGTTGGTGTGTGTATATGCTGCACATATATGGGTCATAGCTAGACATGCCGTATTCTGTCAGTCACTGACACACACAGACTTGGTGATGGATAAGACTGCAATGTATCTACACATCTCCGTTTAAGAATATAGCACTGTTTATTGGCAGTCTATTCATGACATATTCACAAACTCGAATATTGAGTAAAGAATACACCCTGTTGACCGTGCCGTTGGGCTGGAAGTGGAAACTTGCATATAATCTGGTGTATCTTGAAGAGTCTTCATATCACTAAAGCGCGGCTGGAGCGGATAGCGGCGGTGCCGGCGACAGCAAGGGGGAAAGGGGGCGTGCCGTCATCATGTCTCTCCATTTTCCATTTATACAGGAGTGTTCCCAACGACGACTACTTGTCCACCAGAAGTACAAATCTTGCTTCTAGGTTTTCTTAGTTGATGCCCAGATCTGTGGCTATGACATCAACAATGCTCACAAATTTAAGAAGATAGGATTCCTCTTTAATCCCAATGATTTGGCGCACTTATGGGCTGGACAGATAGCGGTAGTTAACTGATTGGCGTGCTGGGGGAAGGATGAAGTAATGGCACATGAACGGGGCGCGGCGCTACACAAGAAAGCAAAAAGACGAATTGGGCTGTGAGGTTGTCGACTGTCTATGCCAATAACCTACTGGAAAGGCATCTGTGAATACAGTAAACTAACGGACTGAAAAGGGGGGTGGGGTGAGATAAGATGGGAGGTCTAGATTCCAGGCTTGTGTTGCCGACACCTGGGCCTGGAGGTAATACTATGACGATGACGGTAACGGCGACGGGACAAAACACAGACGAGAATAACTGGGACTTGTTTACGGAGGAAAAGGGTGGCAAGGGAAGAACAAGGTGGCCGAGAGAGTAAGAAGAGAGTGAAGTCAAATGGGTCTGGTGTACGCATTACGGAGATTGGACGCTATATATTGAAGAAGTGATTGTACATTATATGTATAGACCCCTCCCCCCCCCTCCCCCCCATCACACCTTGCTCTCATAGAGTGTAATGCAACATCTGGGCGTGGAGCGACGTCAGAAGCTTCCCGGCCGGATAGTGGCTTTAGGCCTTACGGGTGAGAAAGAATGAGACGAAGTGTGGACAATGGTCAGGTGGACGTGTGCATGGTCAGGAGACGCGGGTATATAGGCAGAGTTTGCTGCATGTTATTTCCTCCCCACATTTAGGACTCCGCTTTCTTTTATTGTTTTTGGTTTGCTTTAGCTTTGCCTTGTATAGATCATTATATAATATCGGGCGAGTCTGGCCATATCTACTATCACCACTACTATCATCACCTTTACCCTCGCTCGGTGACATTGTACTCTTTATTTTTCTATTTGTTTCTTATGTTTTTGTTTCGCTTCCTTTGTTGTTTTCCTCCTGCATACATATATCGCCGTCACCATACAAGAACTACTGAGATAAATCTCCTCGAGACAAACGTTGTGTCTATCTCTTATCATTACCAATCCTCTGAACATAATAACTTTTCCTAGCAAACCTCGTTCCTGCCCAACTGTCCATCCCCGGCTCCATCACCACATCACCGAACCCTCTCACCATATATCGACTGTTGTGTCTCTGTTTCTTGCATCAAGATATTGCCCTCTGTTGTCCCCAAAATTTGACTCTTGCGCTCTCATCTCTGCTTGCCTTGGTTAAATTCTCCGTGTCTTTAAGGGTGAATATTGTTGCCTTGAATTGACTATCAAGAAAAAAGAAATTTGTCTTATCGGGCGAAGCGGCCAGAAAGTAAAACCTCCAATGTCACAACAGGGCGCTACTTCGGATATGTCTTTTATCTTCAATCTGGGCGTGGATCCGCTGGAGGTAAGTAACTCCGAGGTATAGCCTTAGTACTGCCGTGATAGTATATACAAGCGAGTTCCCACTTGGAGTCCCGTATCATTTCATTTTGTCTCTTAATCCATACTCAGTTTCCTAGTCATGGTCAACCATACTTTCTGGTACTAACCTGAAGCCTCATAATAGACGGTAAATCCTTTCCTTTCTCAGTTAGGGCTGAACCTATACGACGGCGCCGAAGATATATCTCTCTATCAGCCCTTTGGGCCTCCATCCTCACCCACCTTCGGCTTAGATTACTACCAACCTACTAACGCAGCCGCTGCTACCAGCACTCCAGTTGCCTCAAACTTTGCCCTCACCCAAGGCCCTTATGCACCCCCACCAGCTCCAGCTCCCGCTCCTGCTCCCGCTCCTGCTTCCCATATCTTCCAGCAACAGCCGCAACACATGTCCAGGGACCATGTATCCCCAGTATCCCAACTTCTACAACGCAAGGACTTTATCCCTACTCTCTTCTCATCTCTGCCTGAGATCACCTTCATGGTCACGTCACACCGCAAGATGATCTTCGTCTCTTCATCTGTGGAAAAGCTCCTGGGCTACACGCCCATTGAGCTACTCGGAAGTCTTGTCATCAATCTCATGAACCCCGATGATCTCGAGGAATTCAACAATGAGTTTGCCAACGCGTTCCAGATTGGCATCGAGATGAATGCCTTTATTCGGTTGAAGCACAAGGATGGCCATTGGGTGACCTTTGAGGTCAAGGGGGAACTACAAGCGATGAACGTAGCCGATGTCATGGCCACTGCCAGAAGCATATATGGCATCCCTCAGCCGCATGCAAGCCAATACACCGCTAGACAAGGAGTGTTTGGAATGATAAAAAGTGAGGATACGTCCGGGGTATTGATGATATCCGCCCTACCGTATCCTAGTGAAGAGACTCATCACATGGACTCCTTCATTGAATTCAAAGGGGACAATGATCTGCTTCAAGCGCAAGTCCGCCATATGAAACGGGGATCTCATGACAACAACATGTTTGGCCTATCTTCCGATAGCCCTATCATGACAGACGGGAACTTTCCCCGCAATACTCAAGGTAAGGCAAATAAAAGATAACTTAATACTTGGCTGAATTCCTTGAATTAACAGTCTGCAGACCTGACAGCACACGAGGTGATGAATTACTACACCGGTCTCCGTACTTTAGATGACGAGCGCTCTTCCGGCATCTCCCCGAGCCGTCCCAACTCCCAGCTAATCAACATCAGCCACCTCACTGACGTCCTCACCTTCGGCCCTAACATGCACCTCAACACCTACGACCGCATCTCTGGCAACGAAAAGAAACGCCGTCCCAAAACTAACGACCATTACCAATGTAGCGAATGCTGTAAGTCTCTTTCCTCCGCTCTCTCTCTCTCTTCCCTCATCCATTCACAGCCCTTCTCACAACATGACCTGCTTTGACTAACGTCCCATTAGGCACTTCTGAATCTCCAGAATGGCGAAAGGGCCCATTGGGGCCAAAAACACTGTGTAATGCTTGCGGCCTGCGGTGGGCCAAGAAGGAAAAGAAGGCGCAGAGTGAGGTTGGTAATGTCAATGTCTTAGGGATGGAGCACCAGCAACAGGGCGGCCACGGCATGGTGAATTCCTACGAGAAATTCTTCGGCATGGAGGCGGCGGCGTATAGGTGGACATGATGGTGTGGTTGTGGTTGTGGTTGTGGTTGTGGTTGTGGTTGTGGTTGTGATTGTGATTGCATTTTTCTTTTTTTTTGGCTTATTGTTTTTGTTTGGGTGGAATGTCTTTGGTTTTTTCTGTTTTCCTGTTTGTTTATTGAGTGGCTTTTTGCTTTCTTGTTTACATTTGCATGTTGGTTTTCTGCTTTTTGTTGTATTTGTTTGATTATGTTAATCTATTTCAGTCTTCACATATTGTCTGCAACGTTACCTGATGACGCTGTCATGTTGAACTTAATGATTGGACTGTGACTATGCATTAGTCTTACATATGAAGTCAAGCAAAGAGGCAACAAGCGAACCAAGATTTCCAGTAGTATGTCATTTATACTCGGCTGAATGTGACAAAAAGAAGGTCTTATTCACCACAATTCAAAAAATAGATTCAAAAAAGGACAAACCTATATCATTGGGTATTCCAATGTGGTCACCCACCGTGATGCTAATCTGGTGCTCCCTGATTTTATTATGGGGATCAGACGGGATCCTATACTCTCCACAGGCCAAGTTTGTATGTGAAAACTTGATGAGATTGTTTACATTATTAGCTGATTTACCCTTTGAAAGTCCAAAGTCTTAACGTTACACACAAACTTCCTAACCCAGCCAGTGTCAGACCAGTGTCAATCTTGGCCCTTATATACTGTGTATTCCGGCTGATGAGTAAGTTGGTAACCCTTCAGGTAGAGAACCTTACTGCAGTGGAGGGCCTTCTGAAATAGGACAGGTTGGAAGGTAAGAAGTGTTGATACTTGGGCTAGGGTTGGACGTTGGGTGTGAAGTGGGCTGTCGGGAGATGACTTGATTTTTTGTTAATTTGGTGTATATTTTATGGCTTCATTGATATTGAAATTTACAAACGAAGTCAGATGTCCAGGAATCGTCTTCATATCCAAGTCTCACAGTACGATACTCAGGTGACGCTTCACATTAGAATAAACAACAAGTCGATTATGATTACAACAACATTCGCTGTATATGAGATCTGAGCTTATACTTGACTCAATAGTTTCAGTCCATGAGGGACTTGATGGAATACGTTAAAAGTTGCAACATATTGTATGTCATTGAAAGCAAACTTTGATGATTTGACTGAAAGCTATTTTTGGCGTCCGTCGGAAAGATTTATTGACATGAAGGTCCCATAAAATAACTGAAAGTTCCATGTTTTTAGGCAACCACAAACTTGTAGTCACTTTGAACGGTTATATGGGAATCATCATTGAAACTTAGAATGATTAATATCCAGTTCCATCCTGACTTGTCTATGGTAGCATAGGATGATGTACATTATCTGTTTGGTCTCGATTAGAAGGGGTCTATAAACCAAGTTTTGGGAACATCTATACGTTAACCATCAAGTCATGCCCCGAAATTTTTTCAGCAGTCAACTTACACTTTCAGCAATGTCGCTACGAATATGGATGATAATCAGATAAACAGATATCATATGCTATACAAGTCAAATGTGTATTCTTCATCGGCCTTATACCAAGGGCAAATGACTTTTGTTGAACCTAAAATTACAGATGGGCTTCGAAACTTACCGGCATAATATAATATCCGACCAAGCAGTAAAGTGCGAGCCCAGTGGGAAACTGTGCAACTGTTTGTCCTCCGCCGCATCAATGACAGTGTTCTTTCAAGCCACAAATATTATTAGGTTAGGGTTAGGATTTTTAGCCAAACGTCAATCCTTAACTGTGTTAGCTTCCTTTTTGGGTTGGACAGTACACTTCACCAGCTGGACTGTGCATGTACATAGAATGCTTTTAGCCACTGTGACCCCCAATTGATGCTCCGGGACCTTCCACGTTGGCATACGGTGTCCAACCCAGCCCAGACTGTGCTGACACATGGCAGGTGTGTGTGAGCAGCTGGCAGTATTTACATCTGAATGTGTGATGATAGAACCGGTTTCTGAGGGGTGCGGTGGTGACTTGGTTGTGTGGGACTCTAGTACGTAGTGGTCCACATGAATTGATAGGAAAAATGTAAAAGTTAAAGATCTGTGTTGAAGGTTAAGATTATTGTATGTATAGGTAATACTGGCTTGCAAATTATGGATGCCATATCAATAGTGTATGGTTAGTAACTTATGAGTTCTAACCATGACTGTACAATGCTGCGAAAGGTTATTGAACAACTCCTTCAACATCAATAATGCCAAACAATGAGGACGTGATAAGATCATGTTTATTTACCGATATCATCAATTACTCGATTCCATTATCTCAATCCACTAGAAATAAGCAAACATCATCAAACCAGCTACCTGCTTGTCTCCGATTTGCCAGCTGGACAGCCCCGAGAAGGTACCGGTCACTTCTCTATCGGTCCTAGTCAGCTGCCACTCGCCACACTGTGCATTCCCCGCCAATCTACAGCAAATAGCTGGCGTTCCTGACACAGCCTGAAATACTGTGTGTCTACGGCGCTTAGTCAACGACGGACGTAACCCTGACATCGGCTTCGGACCCCAATATAAGGCCATCTCAATACGGAAGGTACTGACTAAACTCTGTAGATACACAGTATTTAGACTTTTACTATGCACATGTTGTACATAATTTATAACCCAACATAGTTACAGCGTGATACAGTGTGTTATAGTATTTCGGTGCACTTCTGGATTTGGCGGCCTGCGGGGCGGCACTTCTATTCCGGGACACTACTTAGTTAGCATTCCCAAACTCACGTTATTTTTTCTCTTGATGCACAATGTCCGCTTACACCAATCATACAGTAATGAATACCGTGTGCTGTGGTATTGCGCATATCCGTCTTCCAGATAGTCTTTGGTAACCCCTAATCGGGTAGACAGTACGGTAACATTTGTTGGACTGTACCCTATCGGTATATTTAGTATATTTATACAGTGTTAATATCATTATCTGTACGGATTGATTTTCCCGATTCGGATGAACCGTCGCTTCCGCTCCGAGTTTTGTCCAGCTCAATATGTCCAAATTCTGGTTTAGACGGCAACGTCTAGCAAAGAACCTCCTTATTTTCATTTTTAACTACAATTAGTTTCCTCATTAATTGACTCATATCATTACTATCCTGAACAAGTCAAATTGTTTCTTTACAGTCTGAAGTTGTCATTGATGTAGACATCTCTTTGCCTTGTTTCGGTCCGAATTTTCTCAGATCTTGATTGCGACCCATCTCTTAACAACCCAAGGCGAGATGGCCGGGAAGTCTAAGGCGCTGTGTTTGGGTCCAGTAAGATCCTTTGCAGTGGAGCAATCAGAGAGTTCGAATCTTGTTCTTGTCAACATTCCTTTTTGCCGCCTTAGACTACAGCATCCACTTTTGGATGCTGTACGCTTTTTGATACATAGTTTTCTGATACTAGCTTGACTACATACGGAATAACGCTATGAGAATGCATGGTAATAATCTTAATCATGACTGATACACTAATACATTGTCTTGGAGGTCATGCTATGGTGAGATGTATTGTCATCGCTGTTATGTTGGCATTCATTTGGCTAATGAGTGCTATGATCCATGACCTAACAGTTACCTCTATCTGTCATTATCACTTTCAGGCTATCCTTATGAGATGCCCTCATAATCATAGAACATGTGCCTAACTGGAACATTGTTACTACTTAGATCAGGCACTATTTGTCTAAGTACCATATGCATTCAATGTACTACACAACCCTAAGCGAACAAATAAGACGGAAACACAACACTTGAAGTATGCATAAAATATATTGGAAAGGTATAATATGTCACGCATTGTACTATAGACAGTTTGACCATCCTGAATTGCCAAAGTCATAACTAAAGTGCTCTTATTAGAGCAAAGTACACCAGGGGTATCATCAATAAGTGATCTTTCCGGCATACCAAAGGTCAGTACGTTTACGACCATTCCGTAGTGTCTGGGGTCACAATCTTACCATGATACAGTTCTAAGTCTCAGCTTCAGAACCTCAACCAGTATCGTTGTCTTGCTGTCCAGTAGCGGAGGTCTGAGTGATCTCCTTGCGTTTGCAGTCTGGCAGATGGAGAGGCCGGAGCGCTTTGCATTCCGAGCACCATTCATCCGGCCATAGCTGATTCGCTGCAGAATCTTTGGTGATATTCATTATGAATAAGAAAAGATAGTATATCAAAGCGAAGTGTTCGGTTGCGTTATTACTCTTTGAAATTTGAAATTACAAACCGGGCTACTGGCTTCTATTTATACTCCAAGATTCATCATACATCGTTCCCATCTTTTCTTCATCAAGAACATCATTCTCTTTGCCCGTGATACTCACACTACAACTATTACCGAATCCCGATTTAACCTTCATCATCCACCCGGATTGTAATTTCAAATTACAATATGCCACATCATCCTTCCATGCATCCACCATGCACACTAAACCCCCGTGACAACCTTGACATGAAGTCAATAAAACAAGTACATCCAAAGAGGATGGGAATAATGTGTGCTGCGATTCATATATGTTAAAAAAATTTGGGTTGAAGATGGGTTGGTGAGGTTGTTTGTGTGGTAATAGGAGTCGAAGGACTCAAGGTTGATAGAAGACGACCCAATATTGATAGCGATAAGCGCGTCTATTGGGAAAATATCACAATGACGACATCGAAGTTTAATAAACTGAAGCTAGGAAAGTACAGAGCACATCTCTTTTGTCAGACACAAGTCACATCTTCCCAATTGATCCTCGATGAGGAACTACACAGATTCCTCCCTTTGGATGAGAGAGATCGAGACCAAACCCAACACTCACGGCTGTTCCCAGTCGACTCATCTTTGATAGTTATGTATGTTCACACTGGCACCCATTATTATAGTATATAGCCACTATTGGCTTGGACAAGAATTATATTTTTGACACAATGATCACGAGGTATTAGTTCCGAGTCATATCTACTTTCAATGCCAACATAATAGCAACTTGCCCCAGCTTTCCCAAACGTAGTTTTCGTTTTACCGTACCCACCATCCCACCTCTTCCCCATTCCCTATCAACCCAACTCCCATCATACCATTTCCCCCTCCTCATCACCCTTTCCCATAAACAAACATACATACATACATCCACCTCGATATAACTGACACCCTTCAAAATCATAATCAAACCCTTCAAATTCCAATCTCATTGGCCCTACACTCATCGATGACGTTGCCACTTGTTGAAATGTGACAAAGTGCATCCACTCAAAGTCGATTGGCCAACTATATGCAATCATCCCAGTTAGTAACATAATGACGCCCTACCATGAGATTGTAAATGGAGGGAGAGCTAGTATTGTGGGGGACCTAGTATGACATATTGATGCCGAGGGAGAATAAGGTGGAGAAATCATATAAGTCAACCCCTGAGACTTGTCAATAACCCTTATAACCCGTCTAATGACCTTGACATATATCAAACATAACAGTGCACCAAGGTTTCGTTCGTTTGATCAGCTGTCTAGTCTATCTTAGTCTAGTCTGTCTAGTACAGATAGATTTATCTACTATCAGCCAAGACAAAACCTTGAGCTCTTGTTGACCAGAATGAAATAAATGCAAATACTGCTATAAATACATTGATATCATGACTAACTCAAATAACCAACAGGCTACCGTGAATGCCAAACCCACTACTAAAACAATTCCATCTAAAAAGACGGCCTAAAAAACAAAAATTAAAATATAATTCAGAAATTACCAACAGGTAATCCCATCACTCCCCTCCTTAATATCCATCATATCTCTAGTCCCTCTCATCATAAAATCGCATCTCTTCCTCATTATCCTCAAACTCGTCCAACCTCCTCCCATCTGGCCCATACTTCAACCTCTCTGCCTCCTCTCTCGCTCTCCGCTCCTCCATCTCTTCTCTTGCTCTATCTTTTCTCTTAAAACTCAGCAGTCGTTTGAACGCACTCGGCTTCTTAGTAACTGGTGGTCGGGAGACAGCCCGCTCATCACCATCCCCATAATCAGGGCTCAACCCATTATCGCCATCGCGGTCATAAATGTAGCCATCTTCTCGTTCGCGTTCCCGTTCGATTTCTTCGAGAGCCCGTTCATCCTCTTCGCTAAAGAAGAGTCTGGGGACGAGAACGCGGTACGGGACAGTGAGACCAGCAGGATCCTTACTGTCGATTTCCATGTGAAGGCAGATGTCAAGAGCACCCTCAAGATCAACTTCGTAGTCAGAAATGTTCTTGCGCTGCTTGGCGGTCAAGGTAGTAGGAGAACGCTTGAAAGGCTTCATGACAGGGTCGTCAGGAGCCGTCGAGGTGTTGATAGTCATAGGGCGTGCAGTGAACGCTGCCTCGTCACCGGGTTGGAACTCCATACTCGCAGCAACGAGGTGGCCTTCCTCATAAACAGCACCACCGCGCATGTGAACATTACGGCTGCGGCTGGATGGAGGTTGCTTGTCGTCCGTAGCAGAATCGTACGAGCAATCATCCTCAGAGTGGTCATCATAAGGAGCAATGGTGTTTGTATATATTGACGGAGGAGCAGGGTTGGTACGGCCGCCACGAGAAGGCTTTTGGGCGGTTGCATAGCCCAGATCACTATACTCGTCATGATCCTTGCTATCACGGTAGGGCTGGATCAAGGGAGATTCAGATCTAACCGAGCTTTGAACACCATGTCGGGGCGCAGATCTGCCACTGGACCCCTGCAAAGAATCTTGAGAGGGGAAGAGAGAACTCTGTTGGATACTATGGTGACCAGAAGCAGGAACACCGGTCATAGAAGTACCAGCTTGAGAGTAGGCATCGCGAGGATGGTCTTGAGATTCAGCACGAGAGTATCCTCTCGAATCAGCCTGCGAATAATCCCGAGTATCGGCCTGCGAGTAGGCACGAGAATCTGCTCTTGAGTAATCTCTAGATCCAGTACGAGAGTAATCCCGAGTATCCGCACGACTATAGCCGCGAGTTCCTGGGCGGCTGTATTCATCGTACATGCGTAAGTCATCATCAAGCTCAGTTTGGGGACCAAGCAGAGAGGGACCAGTCTGGGCCATGCTGTCAGAGTAATCAGGAAGATGAGCACGAAGCTGAGCCTCAGTCAGGCCTTTTTTGGGTGTATCACGAATAGGCCTAGGTTCTCTAGTTGGGCCCATGCCACG
Organism: Ambrosiella cleistominuta; assembly: GCA_017139545.1. Lineage (NCBI taxonomy): Eukaryota > Fungi > Ascomycota > Sordariomycetes > Microascales > Ceratocystidaceae > Ambrosiella > Ambrosiella cleistominuta. The sequence goes on from JABFIG010000070.1 coordinate 79,545, forward strand.
ATCCCTTTCAGATTCCCGCGAGCGATCATCAATCGAAGAAGACTCGTAGTCATCATTGTAGGAACCATCAGAATAGTCATCATTTCTGTATCTGCGTTCCTGCTCACGGCGATCATTCTTCTTCCGGCCACCCAGACTCAGCATACGAGTCAGACTCAAAGATCGCTTAGTCTTTGTAGCCGCCGCATTAACATTGGAGTGAGAAACAGGATTATGAGCATCATCAACCAGGACAACATCACGACCACTTCCGCTTCTCTGAGATAGACTCCTAAAGATACCACCGGCACGACCAGTAGTAGTGATTGGAGGTCTGGAAACTACATCACGGCAGTTGCGAGAAATATTCATTGGGACTGCAGTGGAAGGAACATTACCATCAGATTCTGGAGCACCAGTAGGGCTGACGACATTTCTTTGAGGGGAAACATCAACTTGTGAAACAGACTTGCGACGATAAGGCATAGCGTTCGAAAGCCGCCTAAGGATCGAACCTTTACGCTGCTGGGGCTGAGTTTGGTTGACGGCAGTATCAAGAGCCGGTTCAGGGGTCGGGGTAGGTGTGTAACCGGGAATCCAAGGGCGAATGGAGCACCAGTTCCGACGAGGTAGAAGGTGCTTATTGTTGCGAGGAGCACCATTGACATCATGAGTAAATATAGGGATCATGCTCTCGTCTGTATCCTTATCAAAGTGATGAATCTTGTTCCTCTTGTTCAAAACATCAGCCAATAGATTGGGCGGCGGAGCATTGGCAATGGCAGATGAGATTACGTTGGGCATGTAGCGGAAGTCTTTGTGTTTAGGGATTTTGAACTTTGGGTTTGAGTAGAATTGGCCGACACCACCAAGATGAACATCACCGCTCAAGATGGTGACACGGACAGACTTGATCATGGCCACATCCTGAAGCTGTTCGATAACCTCACGACGCTCAGCCTTGTGGTTCTTGGCAGTCCAGTGATCGTTCAAATCGTCAAGGACTTCTACACCACCATCGATTTTGTTCAGCAGACCCGCAAACTTCTTGGTCCGACCTAGAGCCTTGACAGGGTCCATGATGCGCGACGTCAGGATATTCTCCAACCAGACCATGCGGGGATAAGCGATAGGCACGCCAAGAAGCACTAACAGGTGCTTAATTTCACCAGCCTTGACATCTCGGTAGCAACGATCCAAGATTTTCTCCCAGGTTTCCTCGCTAATGACGTCAAATTCGGTACGCTCTGTACGACCATCAATAGCCAAAAGGGCAACGTCAGAGCCTAAATCAATAAGTAAAGAGCGACTGTGCTCCTGAATATAAGGGCCAGGCTTAGTGCCCAATATCCAACTGGGCTCAGTCTCCTCGGTCTCATCGGCGATACTCTGATGTTGGAAAAGCATATAGTATTTGAATGCAACAGCGCCGAGACCCTTGAACACGGGAGACCCCATAGTATGGTGTGGGTAGGACCCGTAACCATCAATGATGTCATGATCATCAAGCATGTTGACCATAGGAATCTGCGAATTGGCTAAGCCAAACAACCCATGGGAGTACCACATGCAATAGCGCTCGAGATAGTACGACTCGAGCTCGTTCTGCATGTCACAGCTGAACGGCGCGTTATGTTTGTGAAGAGGATTCTTCACAGTCAGCCACTGTTCAAATAATTTGCAGTCCTTAGCAACGCTATCACAGTAGAGCTGATCACCACCACCAACCATGACATGAAACGGCTTAGATTGGTGCTCACACATTACATCGCGCCACATGGGATCAGGGCCACAGAAGTCATCGGGGTTGACACTAGTGCTGAACCCGTTGCAACTGTAGAACATGATGTTCATAGAAGTACCCTTGGCAGGAACCCATATCCCGGTAGCGGGTCCACGGTTGATTCGATAAGCGATACGCTGGTCAGTTTCCTTGAGCTCAACTTCAATGTTGAACCGCCAGAATGTCAGACCACGTTCAGCATGAAGACGGAAACCACGAACTTCTTTGTACTTGCCAAGAGATTCTCCATCAACACTGACCGCCTTGCGACGAGCATGGAAGGATCCGGGGATCTCAGTGATACCCTCAGCACCATCACGCAGAGTACGGCTAGTCTCAAACAAACCCCACTCAGTCTCGTCGCTTGAAAGATCTTTCGCGCTATCAACTTGAGAGACAGGACGAACATACAATGTCTCACCACGTCTCCCAACCTTGGGGTGAGCGGCGATCGGATCAACTCGGTTGTAGGGGCCCTTGCGGTCGGGATCATCGTCACTCGGTTGAAATAGCTCAATGGGTTGGACAAAGAAACGAAGGGTGGGCGCAATTTCATAGGAAGATTCATCATCCTGAGTAACAATCATGACAGTACCTCTCCAGAATTCGCGATCCCGAGCATGACTCGTAGGCGCTTGGGTGTTGCGGAAACGGCTTGGTAGACGTTCTTTCCTGATCCCAGTATACCGCAACAGTGGGCCACACTTCAGATAGAGCTGAGGGCGGAATTTGGTGGGTGCTGTGATTTATGTTAGTTGCAAATACTTTTCAAGGTAGAAGGTTGCGTTGGAACCTACCATCTTTTCTATCAATATACTCTCCATCAAAGGCTTCGGCCTTCCGAGGGCGTGAAGACAAACTTCCACGACGACGAGCAGCTTCCGCAGTAACAATCAGGTCCGCTTCAGGCTTAGAAGTGACAGCTGGAGGGGGCCCTATATCTTTTTGTTCTTGTTCCCACCAAGCAAGATGGCGAGAAGAGTCAGCAGTCGGCCCAATAGCTGACTGCTTTTGCTTTTCAGTTTGCTTCATCTTTTGCTGCTGTTCCTGCTCATGCGTCTGACTAAGATCCAACAAAGAGCCACTCAAAGTACCAACTGTACCTTTGCGCCATTCATCTAGGAACTTAGGAGGTTCATACAACCCAGCACCGGGCTTCAACTCATCGGTTCCACCATAGACAAAATTAGAGACGAGATGTTTGTGCTCCTCGCGTTCATGCTCTTGTCGTCTTTGCTTCAGAACAGATCTAGGCGCTGGTTCCTCGCCAGAGTCGTCACTAGCGTAGCCAGCCTCCTGCAACTTAGTCATTATTTCATCAACTTCAGGATCATCAGGAGCCAGGTCATCTGGAGATTTAATAGGCTTTTCTGGAGAAGCGATTCTTTGTTCTATGTGGTCATGAACACTCATGTTACGCAACAGGGCATCGGCAGATTGCCGCAGAGCAGTAGCGTGAGCTTCTTGACTGGCAGAGGTCATAGCAGCGGCCTTTTGGGTTTCATACTTTTCAGCCTCCACACGGAGACGGTAGAAGGGATCATTGGGAGGATCTTTGTGAAGCTTGTTACTGTTCCTACGTGAAAGAGAAAAGCTAAATGAAGATGAGCGCTTGGGCGGCAATGGTGGTTGATGAGGGTTCATCAAGATCGGATCCGGCACAAATGGAGCATCGGGAGAAGCCATGTAGATCTCAGAACTATGTATAGAGCCAGGGACCTGCGTGTGATTGACATGATGCTCATCCTCAATCACCACACTTTCATGATGTCGATCCTCTTCGTGGTATATAGGTTCCTGCGTTACAGGTTGAGATTCGGAAATATCTGCAACTTCGGGTGATGTGACCCTCTGTGTACGTCGTGAACTCGAACGCTCCATAAGACCATCGAGAGCGGTCGCCACCGTGCGGCCACGGAAGTTGGCATTTCGTGAGTGGCCATTAGCACTACTGGCGATACGACGCATTCCTTCAAGGAGCACAACTTCTCCATACGGATTCTGTTTATGCAAACTGACATTATCTGTGGAATTCTGTACAACCCCGGCGGCAGAATCTTGTACCACCGGACTCCTATGCGTAGATTGCGACTGAACAGGCGTGGCAGTCTTCGAAGGAACACGGTTAGCGACCGGAGATGCTGCCGCTCGGGAGGACTCAGTCTGCGATACCCTAGGAGGATTGGGAGTACCTTGCGGCGTAGTCAACAAAGGTGAAGAGTAGCCACCGACAGTGACCATTCGAGAACTACTGGCAGAGCCAGGGGCTGGGCTCATGGACGGTGTCGGGGCCTCGCGGGCTAGATGAAGTTTGTCAATCTCGAGGTTAGAGCGTTCCCGGGCCTTACGTTCGGCAGCTTCCACCCGGGCGCGCTTCTCTTCTTTCGTCATACTGTCGAGCGTCAGCTCAAGTTTCTGGAGAGGGGACCGGGAGTCAGCGAACTTTCTAGAAGCCCGCGGAACAGCATTGCTGGACCGGCGCTTAGTCTCTGGCGATTGCGCCGGAGAGTTAATGATCACTTTGCGGGTAGCCCCGCCGGCCACATCCCGTACGGACCTGGCAGAAGCAATTGAGGCGGCGGGTGAAGAACGATATTCATGAGCTTCGGTATCGCTTTGCAGACGGGGCGTCTGTGTATCATCGCGCATATGGTGGTACTCAGTATGAGGATCGATAATAGAGCCAAGTTCAGAAGCTTCCGGCATAGGCGAAAAAGCTCTCTCTGAAGGCATCGGCGAATGCACGGAGCGAGAAATGGACTGTGGCCTGGGGGAAGTCGGTATCGAAGCAGGAATTGGTACATGTACGGCTGGCGGTGGTGAATGGACAGGAGAGTGGAAAGGAGGGGTATATTCCCGGGAAACAAGGGCAGCCTGCATGGGATGTCCATACATCAGCGGTTGGTCCGGGTATCCACCTTGATCGCGAATTCTATCACGAGTCCGGATGCGAGTTGTCGGGAGTAGGGTTGGCGACGGTGACGCATAACCATTGTTAGTATCAGTGCCCCAAGGATTATGTCCGGGGGGGATAAGCGGTGAGACTTCACCAGAGTTTTGCGCCTGGGAGGCGGCTTCATTGGCACGTTTCCCCCGTCGCTGGCGCCTGCGCTCCGCGGCTTCAGTATCATCGGCAGCAGTATCAGGGGTTTTTGGTCTCTGTTTATGACTTTGAATGTGAGTACGAGCAACTTGGGGCTCCTGTTCAATATGGGATTGGGATTGGATCTGTGATGCTTGGGGGCGAGGAGCAAGAGGTTGTCCGAAAGTAGTCAAGGTGGGGGAATAGGCGTGAAATGATGCCTTAGTGTCCATATCCTCTAAGACCGAAGTTTGGCTCGCAGCAGATTGGCGACCAGAACGGATAGGACGGCGTTGGGCCGGAGGCATATTATAGGCGTTCATTGAGTCGTCCGGATACATGTGGCTCTCATCTTCATAATCATAATATGAGTCATTGTTGGTAAGTTCGCTTTGCTGTTGCTTCGCCTTGGATGGCGGAAGTTCGCCCCAATAGGGTGCAGATGAGCTCATTATGTTGGATTTTAATGTACAATTAGTGATAAGCTCTATGTTCGAGAAATCAACTTTTGTGTATGAACAAGAAGAATATATATAAGGAATCAGGAAACCTGGGTACTGTGACACCTGTGTGAAGGCGGGAACACAAGCCGGCGCTTTCAGTAGTCACTGCCGGAGTTCAAAAATTAATCTGAGGTTGAATTTGGGAGCTACAACTAGGAACAGAGCTCGAGTTTAAGTTCTCGTCTAAAGAAATTCGCAATCGATAGGCGAAACAATAGGCTTTGTTCAGGTAATGGCTGCGCGCCCAGGGATAGACTTCAACAAGCAGCGGCTACTAAAGAATGTAGAAAAAAACGTGATGGACTATGCGGCATGGAAAAAGGCGGGGAACGTGACGATGTAATGACGATATATACAATCGGTGCTTTTCAACAGCCCAGAAACGTGGTTTGAAATTTGATAAGATACCAAGACTAGGTAAAAATTTTCGTGTCAGCCTCACAACCAGTGCCTGGCGGTGTGTAAACACCATCAAGTTAGGAAAGTAGTTACGGAAGTCGAGGATACACACGGACAGGAAGGAGCGTTCATTATAGACAATTTCCAGAATACACTTTTTCAGTTAACGGTGGCGGGAGTCAAACATGATAGCTAGCCACCATACTATTCCACTCATTATCGAAATAGTTACTCAACGAAGCGTCATTTAGAATACAGCCATCATCATCCAGCCCGCAACTTTGGCAATAAAGTTGAGGCTGGGCGGGCAACGTTGGGCTTGCTTGCCATGCTTGTTGCCGGTAAATTGGTGAATGTACTGGGCTACAAACCCAGGATGTATGGCCCAAAAAAGTCACCCTCGATACGATTGTGTACGATTCTGGCTGATTTGGGCGGCTAGTTGGTGGCCAGGCCGGAAGCCTATAATGAAACAAAATTCACATATATCTGTTATGGTCTGTTCTAGACCTTGAGGACTGCATTGACACGTGAATTCGAGGCTCCGTTGGCAGCCGTCACGCTGCAGATTTTGTTGTAGAGATCATTTTAACGAACCATTGCATTGGGAAAACTCAAACAGAGATGATCTAATAAGGTGCATGTATAAGTGGAGCACCGCATTACATCAAGCATCATGATCTCCGGATTATCCTGCATGATTAGACTTGTTGTATAGTTTACTTTATCAACATGGGCCCTGCTGATCCCTGGTGTTCGAGGCAACGTTCGGCTTGGGGCATCAACGCCATTATTGAAAACGTGCACATATGTTCTGGCAAAGTTAGGTCAGCATCTGAACACCAAAAATCTTACAAGCCTAATTGTGTAATATGGCTAAACACCCATTTATTTTATAAGAGGATTATAGACTCGAAGTCTGCAGGTGTTTCGTTGTGATAAACCATGTATCAACTATTATCCTAGACCGTCATCAAATGTTCTATATGACCACAACCATATGTATTAGTTGGCGACGTCTGCAGATAGGCCAGCTCTCATCTTCGTCTGTTTTGTGTAAACTTTATTTGAAATCAGGCGTTCGTATATGTGGTGTGATGAAAGCGTCATACGCCTTCAGTCAATATGAGTTTTCTGCACATACAAGCCTTGTCAAAGAGATCATGGATTTTGAATATTTATAGCATGCAAACAATAAGGGTTAGGGGCCGGGTATGTAGTTCACGTGATGAACATCCAGTATCTTATTCAAGTACTTTTTCGGAAGCTTTGTCAATAGAACGGCGTCATAGAGAGAGGCGTCAATAGAAAAGGATGTGACTGGACCTATTGAACCTTGATAACACCTAGATAACATGTGAAAATCCATCCTTTACTTCTGCGGGACGTCTGACAATATATAAGCTTTTCCTGGTGTATCTATATAGTTGGCACCTATTAAAAGTTCACCAAGGACGTGCGGATGTATTGTCAATCTCTCAGTGTCACCACATGACATGAAACTTTGTATGATGTCCCAATTAAATGTATTAGATGTAACAATGTGCAATATTGATGAGGATGCTTGTATCGTGAGTATTATAGTTGTAGATGGACGAAGTTACGTGTTAACATGACTAAGCGTACCTGCCGAAGGAATTTTGGGATATAAAACTATTCACGTCTCCTTGTTTCCATCGTGGTGTATACAGATGCACCTTCTTATTTGACTATTGGCATTGCACTAATAATATCTACTCATCATTTGGTTCCAGTTCCTCCCAAGGTTGTCAAAATTTCCTCCTCTTACAAACCCACATTTTTCACTCATTATCGACCACACTTAAGCTTCCAACTTCATTCGACTCTATCATTTCATTATCGGCCCTGATTTTCCCATACTGCGGATTCCGGATGCGAAATTATCGCTGTGAAGTCAGCCGTCTCCCGCATTGGCTACGGGTCGGTATACTATCTGAAGACCGTACATTGTACACAGCAGAATCTGTCAACCGTATTATTCAGAAAGGTATATAGACTCCGTTGTTTAAATATAATCTTTTGATAATGAAAATATATTGTTTCCCCTACTATTTTTGATCGGAGAGTTGCGCTTTGAGGGATCCCGGTTGAAGTGGCAGAGCACAGATCTGCGGCTTGCGACAATTGATTTGGCAGCCTTCATTTGTAGTTTCGCCAGGAGAGATGCGACTCCATAGCCCTGGTATTCCAATCCTGCAAGCATCTGCTCCGCCCTCCATTCAAAGAAATCCTTTTTAACACTCGAAGGGTGGTGCCTGGAGTCCCTAGCCTGCGCTTTGCTTGTTTTGGCTTTAAGGAACACTTTGGCTGACTTCGCTTCCGCCTTCAATAGCAGCTCTTTAAGTGACGAATCACCACATCATCAAATCCACCGAAAACATCTCGCTCGATATCGTCAATAATTACATTTTCATATTCTTGCTCTATTTGGGGGCCTATAGAGTGCACTGGTGCACCTGCATTTACATCATTGTCCTGCATTTGCGAAAATATCTTTATCTGCTTTTGTTGTCTCTGAGCATACGTTGCTTCATCTATCAACTACAAACATCCCTTTCGCTTGACGACCACGAATCTCGAACGAACCAAACAGCTCGGAACGCCGACGTTAGGACTCTAGTCGTCACATTTGTCATCTATAACTGGCGTGAGGTTCCCACCCTCACCCAGAGCAGTCACACGAACATGAGGATATCAACCATTATTGGCACTGCCGCTGCCAGCCTGGTGCCAGTTGTGTCGGCTGCTGCATCGTCATCCACTGATGTTCCGCATATTAACTCCGAAGTTGCCGACCACTATGTCCTCCGCCTACGCCCCGATGTCGACCCCACTGAAGTTGCCGCAAAACTTGGCATGCGGTACAATGGCCCATTAGGCGCTCTCGATGACCTCCATGTTTTTGCTAGTGACAAGAGCGAGCGAGACATTGTGAATGAGGCTATAGATTACAGCAGACGCCGCAAGAGAGACCTTGGTGACACAGATGTTCTAGACGGTGTACATTTCAACGAGAAACAGGTCCCGAGAGCGAGAGCGCACAAACCCATACCCCCGCGACCAGAAGGGTTTGTTGTCAAGCGTGCTGGTAGCATCCGGGATAACAAGCTTGTGGCACAACAAGACCACATCATGGAGACCTTGAATATCAAGGACCCTATATTCCGTGATCAATGGCATCTGTTCAACACCAAGCAGGCTGGTCATGACGTCAATGTGACTGGATTGTGGTTGGAAGGAATCACTGGCAATGGCTCTATTGTTGCTATGGTGGATGATGGTCTGGATATGTACAGTGATGATCTCAAAGACAACTACTATGCCGAGGGATCGTACGACTTCAATGACAGAAATCCTGAGCCCAAACCGCGACTTTCTGATGATCACCACGGCACCCGCTGCGCTGGTGAAATTGCTGCTAGCCGCAATAATGTCTGCGGTGTTGGTGTTGCCTACAACTCCCGTATTTCTGGCCTTCGCATCCTTAGTAAGCTGATAACAGACGCTGACGAGGCTGTGGCCATGACCTACGACTTCCAAAACAATCAGATCTACTCATGCTCTTGGGGCCCTCCTGATGATGGCCGCAGCATGGAGGCTCCCGGTATCCTGATTCGTCAGGCTATGTTGAAGGGTATTCAGGAAGGTCGCGGTGGATTGGGTTCTGTTTATGTCTTCGCCAGTGGAAACGGCGCTGCCAGTGATGATAATTGTAATTTTGACGGTTATACCAATTCCATCTACAGCATCACTGTTGGAGCCGTGGATCACAACGGTGACCATCCTTATTACTCAGAGAAATGCTCCGCCAACATGGTTGTTACCTACTCCAGTGGCGGTGGTGATGCAATTGTAAGTCCAAGTCCATGCAAAAACTGAGTCAAAAACTGCTTGCTTTCGAAGTCTAACATTTCATGTAGCACACCACCGATGTTGGCACCAATAACTGTTATGCTGGCCATGGCGGTACCTCTGCAGCCGCCCCACTTGCTGCTGGCATATTTGCTCTTGTGCTTCAGGCTCGTCCGGATCTGACATGGAGAGATATGCAATGGTTAGCCATGAAGACTGCTGTTCCCCTTCACACTGATGTTGAAGGAGAATGGCAAGAAACCCCCTTGGGCCGCAAGTTCAGTCATACCTACGGATATGGTAAGCTGGATTCTTACGGCATGGTCAAGGCTGCTGAAACATGGGAAAAGGTCAAGCCCCAGTCCTGGTATTTCTCGCCTTGGCAGCATGTCAACAAGAATATCCCTCAAGGTGACGAGGGTCTTGTCAGCGAATTCGAGGTTACTGAGGAGATGCTCAAGAAGGCCAATCTCGAGACTATCGAGCATGTCACAGTCACCATGAACGTTAAACACGGCCGTCGTGGTGACCTCAATGCCGATTTGATCAGCCCCAGCGGTGTGGTCAGTCACATCAGCACTGCCCGTCGCCTTGATGGCTCTACCCTAGGTTACAACGACTGGACCTTCATGAGTGTCGCCCATTGGGGCGAGAAGGGCATTGGAAAGTGGAAGGTTGTGCTCAAGGATACTGTACAGAACGACAAGACGGGCAAATGGATTGACTGGCACCTGAAGTTCTGGGGTGAATCAATTAATCCGGAAAAGACATCTTTGCTTCCTATGCCTACCGAGAACGACGACAAAGACCACGACAAGATTGTGACTGAGCCAGCCGTTACTTCTACATCCTCTGCCCCTGCCCCGGCTTCTACTGTTGAGGCTCTCCCTTCTGTTATACCCTCCGATCATCAAGACCGACCTACGAAGCCGACCGGCACTACTGTTGCCGCTCCTATTGCTACTAGCGCTGCGCCAGCCACTTCATCTACCGAGTCTTCTTCTTGGATCAGCTGGGTGCCGTCTTTCCCTACGAGCTCCGCTTGGGTCATTGGCTCTCTCTCACTAATTAGCATCTTCGTCGTCAGCTTGGGTGGCTACTTCTTCTGGGCTCACCGCAAGAAGGTTGCCAATGACAGCCGCAACGCTTACGAATTTGAGCCCCTGCAGACCGCTGAGGCTGGTGTTGAGAAGGGTAATGGTGCAGGGAGAACACGTGGCGGTGAGCTGTACGACGCCTTCGCTGGCGGCAGTGATGATGAAGATGAGGACTTTGCGGGCTACCGTGATGCTCCTAGACAATCTGAGAGAGAACTTCATTCTATCGGGGATGATGAGGATGAAGAAGAGGAAGCTGGTAGCGGGAGTGGCAGCAGCTCGGATAGAGAGGGGTTGTTGAGACCGAACTAAGGTAATGTGCATTTGGCTTGCGGTACCAATTGGGTTTGGGTTTTTGCATTATTAGTTGGGTATCCGTGAATTCGGGATCTTTTTTCAATGGCGTTAGACTCTTTTAGATGAGGTCCCAGGTATAGAAATCCAATTAATGGATAAAGCGATACAAGTTCTAGTCGAGTCGTCTCTTATGCAACTACGGTGTGCTATCATTTATTTACTGTGTCGTGACTATAGTTAACATGCATGAGACAATGCAAGAATGAAGCAATAAACAGTAGCCATGTCAATGAAGTCATGACGTTAACCCCAAAACTTGGTCCTTTTTCACTTCTGCGGGCCTCTGTCTACTTACATACGGCCATGTTCTGTCTAGAACGTGGGGTCTCGTTCGCTTCCTCATAGTCAAGCTGCTGAGCGCTGGATTAGTACCATGGTAGATGATAACATGGGGATACTCAGTGTTGTATGTTCCTTTTTCTTTTTGCTTTTGTTTTATTTTTGATGTTGTGGTGATCTTGGGAGAAGAGATGCGGCGAGGGCATTTAATGATGGTTGTTGCTCAGCTGACGGATTGAAAGTACGGGGACTATGACCGTTTTGAACGGCCAATTTTTGATTTGTGAGAGAGGAGTTGAGAGAGATACAGTCATTAGGGTTGAATCGACAGGCTTGGTTGGGGGCTGTTAGTAGTGGAATTTTAATGTAAATTATAATGTGATTTGACGAGTGACAGTGATTGATAGGGTGCCTGATGATGATGAATGACAACGACGAACGATTATAGAAGACTGCCGCCAGGGACGAGGTGGTTCATTGAAGGAAAGGATGGGATTACTCGGGATCGCTCGTGATAATCAGATTGATGGGGAGGCGACGTCAGCAAAGATACCCGGATGGCCTGTTGTGAAGTGCTTACCGGTGGTGCAGGTTGCTGGCGGGATAACATGTTGGTCAAGGACATATGGCTCGGCTGGAAAGTTAAGTCACGCTATAGCATACGTTGATGAAGCTCGATGCAGATCATGGAAACGCCATCACAAAGGACATGCACCCAAGTTTTGATCATGTTGTTGTGGCTCCATATTCCTTTTATGACAGCTACAGCTACCATCACACAGGAGCATATGTTAAAATTGGACTCTGACATAAGTAGTAGCGGTGTTGATATTGATTGGAGGGTAGTGAAGACTTGTCCTCTCTGGCTTGCATTATCTTCGTGGCGCCGGCTGAGACAGAGCTTGTGATGAGTCAATCTGTCAATAAGATTTGATAACAGTTTCTCAGGAATCCTTTTGTCCAATCACAAAAGTACATTTAACTAAGTAGGTTTCTACCGACATGTGTTAATCCTTTCTGATTTTGACTCTCCGATACAACCGATATGCCCGGCGAAGATATCTACACATTGGTCTATCAACACACCTAAAAAAGATTATAGCCGGTTTCTGGCCGTCGATACACAATCGCCCGTTATCATTATGCCCATTCAGGCTGGCGGCGATAGCGTCGACCGTTCCTTCTGTCTTTGCTTATATGCAGCAACTGCCATTATCTGACTGCATTTCGTTCTAACAAAGCCTATCATAATTGAGAATAATTTTGTCAACTGATGGTATCTTGCGTATAATGGCTTCATATGCAGGCAATAAGGTCATTTTTTGGAAGAGATATGGCGAACTCCCAATTGGAGGCTCCCATCCAGTCAATATGAGATCTTGTTTCTCACCGCTACTATGACGAGTTCTTATTCCGATTTAGCCAATTATAAGAAGACACTTCCGTTTGTTACAACTTAACATTATTACCCAGTGTGGTCCTCGGTATATCTTTGTGTCTGTATGTTCTAATCAGAGTACCATTAGCCGATATATCCCATTCTCAGAGATTCAGACGCTGGTTGATGTATTGTTTCCAACTGTCTTCTCTGTCCTTCTCGTGAAATCAAACATTTCACGACGCCTTAGAATCCATCAATGGTCTTTATCAGGTGCTGTGTGTCATTTCTGAGTTGGAATCTCAACCAAGACACGGAAGAATTAGACCGGAATGCAGGTATTAAGTTTGAGTCCGTTTGAGTGAAGCTCTATCTATGTTGTGGGACAACTGAAGATGGCAAGAGCTTTCTGGAGTCGGGTTAGTTGAGGTCCCATGATGTAAAAGATATAAAGAGAGAATAGACATCTTTAGTCTGTTGTCAAAATCTTAGTATCGTTTCTGTGCCCACACAAGATTCTCCCGATGCCATAAACAACATCAGCTTGCCAAAGCCGTCTCTAGCGCGAACTCAAACGTCATCTTGGCGTTGTCCCTGTGATCGCTCGAGGCAAATGACTCACAAAATTGCTAGTCTACCATAAATGTGCATTTAACTTGAAATTTTGGTTGCTCATCACAATGAGCCGATGTAATGGACAGGCTGGCTACGGCCACAGAAGCGCCAACATAAATCTCTCTCCATGGCCCACCAATCCTATCAACAACAAATCCTAACTTATTCCACCGCTGACAGCATCTACTTGTATCCGGATAAAACCTTCTTCGCTTGAAGTATGGACAAATTACAATATCCGCGATACCCCTACAGAAGACCCCTACTGCAAATACAAAGATCCGAAGCTTACAAATGGCCACAAAGATGACGTGGACTTAAAGAATAAAGCTTCTTTGATTGAAAAGAAGTAGTTCTATTGTCAAAGTTCTCGCTTAGCGATGTATGTATTTGGGTGGTCTTAAGTCGAACATTGTCAATCTTGATCGAGCCAATGTTAAATTGACCATCTGTGCCAACACCCGTCTTTTCCCACTTATCATATCACAACACTAACTTGAACGAGCCCATGGGCATTCCATATGATTTTCAAAGAAAAGTGGAAGGTATGGAATATGTAGCTTACTCTGTTAACGTTGAATCAATAATGGGTGGTGCAACGTTAAGATTATCCCCTGTCAACTCATGATGTTAATTGACTTCATTCCCTTTACATGTGTAATGTCTTCAACCTTGTTCCTATCCCAGTCTATCTATATTTCACCCTTCTCAGTAGATACCATTGAACAATAATTCTAATCAAAGGATTTTATTTAACTTCTAATTATAGACTAGAGATTCTCGTTCACAGACAGGAAACAAAAAATAAAATAATAAGTGACCGCGATGGGATTCGAACCCACAATCTTTTGATTCGTAGTCAAACGCCTTGCCATTGGGCCACGCGGCCTTCATTGGGAACTTGTGGATAGCATCTCGTTATCGCCATCCATGGTTCCGTCAGTCGTACAGAGATGTTATCCATCAAGTCAATCCTGGCAGAGATGAAAATGTAAGGGGTAGCCCAATACTTTTACAGATGTCAAATATTCAACCTGATATATATGTACAATATTCAGCCTGGTCAGCTGGGCAAAAAGAAAAAGAAAACATCCACGGCAGTTGGGAGGTCTAAGGGCCCAGAAATCATGAAGGAAAAAAGACAAAAAGAAAACCTGGGTCTTGCCATGGATCAAACACGGGGCTTTTCATAGGCTCTTACTATAAGGTGGACCCTAGGCGAGAATCATATCACTAGATCACAAGGTCAGTAATTGCTGATACTGCTGATACGATCGATATTTTGATGGATTTTCAAGTGAGCACGTGAGTTTCCGAGCAGAACAAACATCGCGTAGAATGTATGTAAATGTGTACACACGCTGGGAAGAAAACACAACAGAGTAAAACAGCACAAATGTAGAACGGCATACTTGGATTGATGGTAATAGGGTAGTAAGGGAGATAAGGACCATCTGTATTTACTTTTCGTGGGATAGAGTCACTTTTTCGGTAACCTCTTTTATTATTTAAATAGGAATATACTTAAGTCCAATTCGATCGGGGATTCTAGGGTTTATTAAAGAACTTTTTTGTGCTCTTAATATTTCTAATATACACCATAAGTTTTATAAAAATCGCATAATTTAGTACGGTCACTTGTAGGGTAAAGGTCTACACCCCAATCTCACAGTATTTCTAGTTTTGGGGAACACCGTCCAGCAATATATAAGCAAAGTGATAAATACAATGCACACAGTGTAGACTTCCGGTATACTACAAAGGTTTCCCGGATCGTACGATCAATGTCCTTTGGCGACATGTTATCATAAGAGCCCTAACTAGCCACCCCAGGATATATAGTTGGAGTGAATAGCAACTGTTATTTATAACCCAAGACTATAATCAACGGCTTTATGGCCATATATTCTCCATTTCAGAACCTCAGGTTGTTAAGATATAGCATTAACTGGAAGCAAACTTATAGAAAAGTTGTTCAGACATGAGCCTTAGCTTAGACATAGATATCATAGTTTCAGGGGATCAAAACATTGCCAATTTGTATGTTGGTGTTACCAAGATTAATGCTCTACGTCTACTGCCTTGGGATCGTCATTGTTTATTGAAATCAACTTTTAGATATTAAACAAAAGCGATGTGATTTACGAGATCATTTCACATGTGCCCCAAGAACAAATAAGCTCCATTGTGTTCTCATTTTCTGATTTGTGGAACAACGGATTAAAAACATGGCAAAACCAGCTCACGAGATAAGTATGTCTGGTAGACGGTTGCCGTTGTGGCCGGAGATAATAAGCTGGAATTTGATTTTTTGACAAAAGATCGGCCAGAAAGACATATCGGTAGGTCAAGCCTTATAATTAGTTATCTCTTTTGGTTTGATTTAATCTTATGAGTGACAGAGGAAGGAAAAGGAACTCTTGGTATCAATACCAATAGTCTACAGGTACAAAAGGCAAATTGTTCTATGCACATATGTATGTTCTCAAATTCGTTGCCTGAAAGAATGCATGCCCTGAAACAATAGCCAGTATGCAGCTCATCACATCAAGAGGAGTGTTATTTTCATTTGTGTTATCATTGTGATTGAGAATGGTTTCATGCATGAGGGATATGTACAACATAAACAGAAACAATTGAGAACAAAAGGGCACATTAAATGAGATTGGAGTCCTCCACACCATCGAAACAGTTATACCCTTCTTTTCTACAAGATAATTTGACCTACTCCCCACCCCCACCCTCCCCGATATTGGCCGGCCACACAGTGTATTGTATCCTCAAATATCCTCAAGACCAACAACTCATATCTATATACCGTCTAAAAAGAAATATATAAACATTCCCCTAGGCACAGTTTCTTCCGGGCTATCAACCCTGTAAGTTCCTTCGTCTCCCTCAGCCCGACGCCCATCTAACCTTCAATTAGGGCGGTGTGGGTGGTATCCCACATTTTTACCTGACCAAGACTACTTGGAAATTATTTGTGAAGAACTTCGGGTCTGAAAATTACATGTCGTTTGGTGGATTGACAGGTGTTTGAGTAACAAAGAAAACGACCCGAGAGAAGCGGTGTGGAGATCTATGCCCGAGGTGAGGCGAGCAGAGGGTGCGAGTCTAAGAGGACAATGATAAAAAGTATATGTTGTGGAGTCTCGGTTGCAAGGAATTATAACTTGATTTGATGTATGGTGCATATAATCAAGGCTAAGTCCTGACACAGGTTCATTAGCAGATCATGGCCCACCAGCCTTGAAAGTCCATATCTAGACGGTCACTTCCTACTATCCAGTCAACCCCTTACGTATTTTCCTGCCATAGTTCAGTTATCATCTATATAGGCTCAAGCTATCCACTAACCACTACTGCTCAATCTCTAATCTCAACTTCTCAACTTCTCA
This sequence comes from Ambrosiella cleistominuta, assembly GCA_017139545.1. Classification (NCBI taxonomy): domain Eukaryota; kingdom Fungi; phylum Ascomycota; class Sordariomycetes; order Microascales; family Ceratocystidaceae; genus Ambrosiella; species Ambrosiella cleistominuta. The sequence goes on from JABFIG010000070.1 coordinate 96,291, forward strand.
ACTTCCATCATATCAAGATGTCCCACTCCGCCAGATTCCCTAATGATTCTTCTTCACCTTCCACAAGTTATCTTCCCCAGTCCCCACCAACAGCCTCCTTGGCCCCCATTGACCTCCCAGGCCCCCGAGGTCCTACCGAATCCGCTGTAACTAGCATGCATACGGCCTCCCAGACTCAACCTCAATCCACTAGACCTCAACTAAATAGAACTTGCAAAACTGTTGATACTGAGCATAAAGGATCATTGCGGACACAAAATATGACCGACGACACCGATAGCCACAACAAATCTATCGACAGGATCAACCATGTCTTCGAATACGAAAGGACCAACGGGACCTTTGACGAACTATCAGCGTGTATTGGCGCTCAATTTGACAGTCCCAATATCCCTTCACATCATGATTATGATTTGAAATAACTCGAAACTATTACTTTCGGAAACAGAAAAAAAAAAGACTCGAGATCTTAGTGGTGAGAGTTGACGGTCTAAAGGGTGCGCTAGACACAGAATATGGTATGTTGAACGCAGACAGTGTATACATACATAGAGTCCAGCTGATCCTGTATCTATTAATGTAGCATGGATTTGTAGTGGTACTTTGTTGCGCGATTCTTCGAAGAATTGCGGTGTTCTATGCAGCTTAGAGACGTATTTATAGACCTCATCACAACTTAGTTTGTGTAATCACAATGAGCTATCAGATTCTTGTTTTCGTCTGTCTATGTAAGAGTGCGTTTTTTTCCTTCTTTACTTTTTCTTTCTTTTTCTTTTTCAGATTTGACTTGCTTGTTCCAATTTCATCACCTGCACTACCACATACTATATATGCACATAACAACTGTTGGATCCTGTTAAATATAATAACCATAGTTTCTCATGTTTCCAATTCCTTCTATTTTCTTGTCAAAATACTTGATTGTTGCGCTGCTAATCCGTAGTTACTAGGAGATGGAAAGTACTGCAGACAGGAAGAAGAAAAGGAAAAAAAAAGAAAAAAAAACAATACCTCCGATACGGGGAATCGAACCCCGGCCTTCTCGGATCGTCAACTGATGAGAGCGAGATATCCTAGCCACTAGACCATATCGGATTACTCTTGTTGAAATCCATCAACATAATCTGACTTATATGTCACACAAATTATCATGCCGATAGCATATACCTAAAGCACAAAATTAAGCGAGATATTGATACTCTTTATTTATACTTATACTGCAAACCCTCTTCATCAAGCCCTCCCCTCATTCTCCCTCATAAACCTCTCCCACTTATCCATCACCCCATCATAATACTTCAAATTCGCATCACACAATCCCAACAACTGCCCCTTAAACTCCCTCCTCTTGATCTTCTCAAAGTCCTTCACCTCCCGCAAAACCTCCTCATTAAACAGCTCGGCTGTCCCCTTTGCACTCTCCGCTTCCGTCCCCAACATGTCAATCCGCATCTCCAACTTCCTCATCTTCTCCCGTTCCCGCGCCACCGCGTCATGCGGGACCCCCCTCACATCCTCAATCTTGGCCCTGATCGCCTCCGTAAGTCCAAACGCATATGCCGCCGGCCCAGACACCATCGCTGCGGAGCCCCCATGGGTCAGGGCTTCTTTTTCCACAGACGACTTGGCCAGGTATTCGGTCAGCTGTTCGTAGTCCAGTTGCTTTTGCTCCCGTACCTTCAACAGGCCCTTCAACGCCCCACAATACGCCACCATATCTCTGACAGACCCGAGATAATCAACATCCGTCGACTCTCTCATCGCATGGAGATCCTTCGCCACATCTTCCAATGTTGCTGCGAACCCGCGAACTTCCATCTCTACACCCGGCTCCATAGCAATTAACTTGCGAAATTGCTCCGCCAAATCATTCTGATCCGTCTCCAAATCAGCCAGTCGCCTGACAACCCTCACCAAAACCTTCTCAATTGCCGTCAAATCCTCATCTAACTTATCCGTCGCATCCCTAATTTCTAAAAATCTCGGGTCCGGTTTATGCACTTTAGTAAAGACATTGATCACGCTATCCGCAAACGCATCAAAGACTCCCGCGGCCCCACCGCCCACCAGCACAGCCCCATTCTCACTAGAAACCGAGTTCCGCTGATTCCGCAACCGCATCGTCGTGTTCCAATCAGGGCTTTCCAGGAACGTGTGCAGGATTTTGGCGCGGCGCAGCTGTGGATGCTGCGATATTCGCACAAGGAAGCGCTCGAGGGAGGCGGCGCGGCGGGCGGTGAATTCGGAGCCGAAGCGGTCACCGCGGACGTACTCCATGCGGGCTTTGTCGGGGATGGGTGGGACGGCGGTGGCGATGAATTCTTTGACGAGGGCTTTGTAGAGGTACAGGAAGTCGGTGAAGCGGCGGCGGACGGAGAAAACGGGTTTTAGAAAGGAGGGAAAATCGCTCTGGTGGAATCGTTAACGGCTATGTCGGTGATACTAGTTCATTGAGATCGGAAATTATGTCGCAGAGATGGACCGACGGCGTAGAGTCTTACCTTTGTCGTCACCAGATATGAAACAAATGCTTCTTTGGTACCATCTTGCTCTTTAATCGGCGTGTTCACCGTACAAATTAATGTATCACCAATCGCATTCCCAACGTCAATCTCATGTCTAACGGGAATCCGCGACGACGGCGGCGACTGTGGATATTCATAGGAAACTGAGGCGGAGGCAGAGGTCGATGTGGAGGGGCGGCTGTCGGGGAAGACGGGGTCGCTGGTGTCCCAGGTGACGTTGTCGAAATCGTTGTCCATGGTATAGGATGTGAGTGGGTATTTTTGAGGTGGCGTGTTAAATTATGGATGTAATATTTAGGAGAGTCGTATAGAAACGATATATTGAAGAGGGTTCGCTTTGTTGTGTAGTGACTTTGAGATAGTGTTGGCCCGGGGCGGTGGTGTTAATTAGTTGAAGTTGACAGTCTTACGGAAGTTATGACGCAGCCAATCAATTAAATTTACGTCAATACACTCACGCAATCTCCAAAATAATGAAGAGGTAAAAAGGCATTTAATTATGATAGCCTTAACTAGCCACTCTTTTCATAAAATAATATAAGACACACAAAGATAATAAAGTCAAGAATCGGTTATTAAGAGAAACAAGAGAATACATTGCAAGCTATAGTGGCAATATGTAACCTTTCAATAATCATCTCTTCCTCCAACCCACTCAATACCTACTCGTCACCCCGGTTCCGTTCCCACCTGCATCCATCCGTTTTCATCCTATGGCCTCCGCCGTCGCACACCGATGTGCCGTCTTGCAACCAAAAATGTTCGACTAACAGGTTATATTGAATAATGCTAGCACACAAGATACAATAACTCAACTCAATGCGGGATGCCCCGCACCAAGCATTGAGCTCAGCTTATGAGAGTATGGGGTTTTAGAGCTTATCCTTGCTGCCTATATCTTAGTCATCAAATTATATGACACGTGACAAGCACCAGACTCGTCTAGTTAATTTAACATCCGTCACGGTAGAGTAAACAACTTTATCAGAAGAGCAAATTTATTTAGTGAACCAATCAATGATAATCTAAAAATCCATAAGCCCACAGCCCGATCAACCTTCTAATCATCCGCCCAAATCCATAAAAATGAAAGGAAAAAAAAAAGGAAAGGCAAGTCGACAGACTAGATAATATTTTGTTAAAGTTAAAGGAAAGTTTTGATGTATCATTTTAGCGTTGTAAGATACCCGGCATCACAGGTTGACGTAACCAAGGTAGATACAACCCATAAACATCCATTGATGCAGAATATTAATAAAAGCTGAAAAGAACAAAAGAAGAATGAAATAACTCGCAAGTCACAATCAGACTAGCAGATTACCGCCATTCCAGGGCCAAGAAGCGTGCTCCAAGACGCACATTTCCACCGTCCTGGGAAGGAGACAAAGAGAAAATAGTGATACTGATGACAGGAGCATCCATCGCCTGGGCCGATTAGGAAATCTCAAGTGTGATAGATAATAATGAATTTGATTATTCGAGCGAGATAAAATGATATGAAATAGAAAAGATTGGTAAAAATAGAAACTACCATGGAAGTGAGAGGTCTCGTGATTCCACACCAATCATCAATCATGTCGTCCGAAGGATGGATACGGTGCAGATATACCAGCCGCATGAGAAACTGCTGCACCAGAGTCATCACGGTTGCAAACAACCGGAGAGGTCCGTAGGAAAGAACGATGTTATCCTTCAAAAAGGTATCATAAGCGTCCCGTATAATCCCCATATGTATCCCCAAGATGTCACTCCACAAAACTAAATGGGCATCATAACGTCTAAATGCAAAAAGTGAACAAACAAAGCAAGCAGCAACCCCCAACACAAAGAGCTAGCACCCACGAAATGAGAGCCAAGACCGAAAATGAGAACGAGCAAAACAACCAATCCCGATGACTGCAGATAGAATCAACCAAATGAAAATAAAGACCCAAATGTACCGAAATATAAAAAGAAGAAAAAAAAAGTCGTGCTGTGACAAAGCTATGTATTGTCAAATGCATATGCGCAATGTGAGTGGAGATGTGTTCAATCCGTCGTTCATTCATTCTTCTTCTCGGCCGCCGCGACGGACATGGCAGTAACCCGCACACCCTTGACGGCCTTCAGACCTTCAATCTCAGTAGCAGCAACCTCCTCGGCCTGATTTGTAACTAGGGCATCGGGCTGGGCGGCTAGACGCTCTTCCTTCTCATCAATATTGACGTTGTCACAGGGAGAGGCAACGCCGGTGGTCTCGTGAACCTCGTCCTGCTTAGCCTCATCCTCAATCAGTTCCTGCTGTTCCTTGAGGACTTCAAGACGCTGCTTGTTGGTGGCGGCACCCTCGGCGGTGTGGACCTCAAGCTCAATCTCGTGGTACAGCTCCTCGGGGATGGAAGACAGAACGTTCATCAGGGCGTCAATCTGGGTAGTCATAGCACCAGAGTACATGTAAGCGTTGCTGAGAACCAAAAGGGTAGAAGGGACACCCTCCTTGAGACGGAGGTCGAGCCAAGTCTGAAGATCAGCACGCATGCGCGCGGGAGAGACACCGTAGGTGCGGATACCGCGAGAGGCACAGGCAGTCTGAACCTCACCGGGAGTCAAGTTGTCAATGCCCTCGAAGGTAATGGCACGGTCATCACGCTTGATTTGGCGCATACGGTGACGAACCTGGTAGCGGAGCATGCCATCGTTACCCAGAGTGCTCAGGTTCATGTAACGGCACATACTGACAAGCTGAGGACGAGAGAGATTGTCAAGGGTCAGATCATCCTTGAACATCTGGCAGATGCGAATGACTTCGGAGTCAGCGGGCTTCTCACCCGTAGATCGCAACTTCATGAAGAAGCGACCAAACTCCTCTTTTTGTGATGAGGCAATGGCCAGGGGAATACCAGTCTCATGAAGAGTAGACTTAAGGAAGTTGCTGACATCCTTGCGGGTAGCACGCAGGAGAGCAGCCTTGGCCTCCTTGCTCTTGGTGCCCTCGAAGGTGCTGGGAAGCATGCCAGGGAACAGCTTCAAGGCAAAAGGAAGCAAAAGCTCGGCGAAGGGGACAATGACAAACATGGAGAAAGGGACCAGACGAGCAACATCCTGGACAGTACGTCTCAACTGGCGGTTCTCACGGCGACTCAACTCGTAACCAGCCATCATTTTGAGGGCGAGGCGAGTGCTGATGCGGACCTCGGCAGCCAAAAGTTTACTACCGTCGACCATGTGCTGGATTTCGTACTTCACCTTCTCCCACATAGTAAGCTTCTTCTCATGCTCCTTCTCGGCAGCGGCAGCAGCTTCAGTCTCGGACTTAGCGGCCAATCTGGCGCTGTCATCCTTCTCAATAATTCCGTTAGCCTTTTTCTCAGCAGCTACGGAAGCAGCAGATTTCTCGGCAACTTTTGCGGGCTGAGTAGGCTTAGAGGGCTTGACGGGAATTGGCAGAGGCTTCTTAGCCTCCTCCAGGTTGAACCCCGGAGGGGGACCAGGAGGCATACCAGATCTATGGGGCTCTGTTGAGACAAACCGTGAAGGCACTAGGAAGAAAGAAGCTGAAGTGAATCTGGAGGTATTGCGGAGAAGCAAAGAGTTGGCGGCAGAAAATTGTGATCTGGAAAGATTGCGGCCTGGAGATTTGAAGACATATTAGAATCACTGGTTCAACTGGTGACGGGCTACGTGCATAAGGGCCATTGTTGAGGGACGTTTCTGCTATGAGACGGTGACTTGACATACCAATAACAGGGTTAGCTGCCCTCCGCGCGACAGTAAATGAAGCACTCATGATGATGCTGTCTTTGCTTTATAAAATATTTGTCTTCAAAAGAGAATAAAGGTCACAGGAATCTGCAACTCAAGGTTAAAAAGTCAGAATATCAAAATCGAAACGGTAGTAGAGCAGCCCAGTTGGCAAAAATAAAATAATAAAAAAAAACTCTGGTAATATAGCGATTATTAAAGACAAAGAACAAGGCAAAAGTTATTGAAGACAGCAAGATGCGTTTCCAAGAGAGTGGAAAAAATTAGTGATGCAGGTTGTGGGTAAGGTGACTGGTATTTCTGGGATGTGATGTCAGGTCGTAGTACGTCGAGTCTAGCAGAAAAGCAGATGCAAGGAGCTTCGGTGCAGATGTGTGGTGAATGATGCAGATAATATAGACGAGCTCAGGATAATCAGTCGAACAGAGAGATGGAGCACAAAGACAGTAAATCAATGCTGGACCGAGTTGGTGTCAATGCTGATAGTTCACGTGGATATGTGAATTGTGATGTTGGTCGTGGAGAAAAAAAGATTGTGTGCGTTTTTGGTTTACACAAAAAACAGTAATTTGCAAGAAGGGATGTTCGGGAAGCAAGATTGAATGGTGACGGATTGAATGGGGTTTTGATCAAGGAAGAGAGAATTGCATTGGATGGCCAATTAACCAGGGTTAGGCAAAGCCAAGTGTGGATAAGCAGAAAAGGCGAGAGGAATGAGAAGATAATGACAGGGTAGTTGCAGTGGTAAAAGTTGAGTATTGAGATAGCTCTGCGTTCCTTCCTGCTTTGAATTTGTTACTGAAAAGCGTACCCTTTAAGCTGAAGATCGGAATTGAATATGCGAATAAGGAAAAAAAAATCGAATATAAAAGATATGGGTCCAGAACGTCCAAGTATCCAATATACAGGTCTTAGAGTCACATCATTACAATTGCTATTGTAGAGCTTCTTGAATACAAGCTGAATATCAATAGTAATAGTACATTATAGATACTACACAATTTATAACCATCATTGTCTCTGCTCGCCATTCGGAGATCGCGGTTGAATCAATGTCTCTCTCCCATACAAATCTGTATCGTCTGTCCCTATTAATCTCCCCCAGAAGAGCCACGACCACGCTCCCAAGCACCAGTCCTTGGCACTTTGTCGGCTGATTTTCGAGTCACAGACTATCACTTGATTGGCCCCTTTAAAGTGTTCACCTTTACTTTTTTAACTACTTTTTTTTAACTTTTGGACTTTTTCCTCGGCCAACCGACGATCCGGGGGTTACGTGCATATTACCCAGCACAACGCATGCCCGGGCACAAGTTTCAACACACCAACGCATACCGCATCACAAGATAATGACCCTATCCACACAATTGGTGCCTGAGAATGCCCGCTTCATCACCTGGGCTCACAAATGCTCTCAGGATAGGATAAAGCTTTGTTGTATGAATCATCAGTAAATATGCCACTTCTGAATACAAATAAGTGACCAATATTGACACACCCGTCCTAAGGGCCCATTAGTTACCCAACACATTCTAGCACCATACACGCACCTCCTGAATTTCTCCAAAATCCACACGGAGTAATCCCAATTTTAACACATTACCCACCCGCATTCTGTTTCTGTTTCTGTTTCCTCTTATCAAGCCCATCTGCTAACAAATCATATGCCTCACACAACCACCGCCCTAACAAAACTGGGTCACGCAATCACGTGTTTCCGCCCCAGTAAAACCCGGGTAAATTCCCCCCTCCCTTCTTCCCTCTTCGCGCGCCCCAAGATAAAACAAGATAAAACTGCTGAAATTAAGACCTCCTGTTCTGTGCTTTTTTGGGAGAACGCCGCAAGAGATGTCCACAGGCCTAAGTGTTGCTAACAGATTAATGGCCGGAAGCCCTTTTTATGGTGAAAGTGGCACTGCTAAATGGACCTTCTATTTAAGTCCAAATTTGAGGCGGAGTTTAGAACTGCTGAGTAAGAATGCGATCGCTATTTTTTTTTTTTTTAACATGATGGCAGTTTTCTGGGGCGCACCTGATATGAGTGGGAACGCTAGATATAGTTTATATCAGGGACGGGTGGCGGGTTAGGGTCTTGATCGATTCTAGAGCAGCGCTAGAAAGAATATTGTGGTGAAATGAGATGTAGTCAAGTGTGAGTGATGAAGATATGACGAGGTTTGGTGAATATGAGTATTATTGATTAATATGTTGTAATGGGCACCTGCAGATGCAATTGTGATGGAGATACATTGCATAAGCGTGGCCAAGGGGGTTCAATGCGTGAGCAATAGTCAATGATATAGATGTTGTTGAGGGCAGTAGCACGAACAAAATGAACCCTGACTACATGCATAATGAACCGCAGGAACACTTCCTGTATACCGCTCTATCAATCAATGAGTCTGCATCTCTCTCAATCTATTCGTCTACATTGAATCCAATTCTGTATCCCAGCCCAACATCACTGTCACCTATTAACAACACTTGCTCGCCTCACTAATCTTTCTGCGTCCTCTCAATCCTCAAAGTGCCTACATCTACGCGACTCCAGCTCTCCCAACTCTCTCTTCGCCTATCATCCCCTCTCCCATTCCCAATGCCACGTCCCATCCGGCCCTCCCCCGGCCCTCGGCATCGGTAGACTTGCCCCTCTCCTCTTCGGCCAGTCACAAGTCGTCCACGATATTCAACGGTAGGTTGGGGCGGGGAAAAGGTGCATATTGTAGGTTGACGTGGTGCGAGATGGGATGCAGGAAGGGGGGGTTGTTGGGCAGCGGTGGTGTTAATGAAGTAGCAGGGAGTAGTTAAGGAGAGGGGGTAGGCAATGATGTTGGCGATGACGACAATGATAGTTGTTGTGTTGTGTTGTGGGTTGGTATAACCCTAAGGCTGATAAATATGACGCGAAGCTGAGTTAAAGGAAAACTTGAAGATAATGACAGCAATATAAATGGCCTAGATCTACGCCTAATACATGCCTCAAAAGCATAGTTTTGACAAACAGGCCACTATAGCGTAACCCCGGCTCCTGTCACGTCAAGTGTCAGAGGAGTATCTTACTGGAAATCAACTGTAACCCCAACTAGATTCATCTCCAAAAAAAAAACCGAATCACCTTACATGCAACCAGTATCAAGATTTCTCCGTGCTCGTGACTGTCCACTCTTGATCTTTTATATTACATGCCAACAGAATCTACAATATTTGTAGGCTTTTGTTTGTGTGGTGGAATAATGGAAACCCTAGGTGACAAAGAAGTCTTGGGAAATGGAAAGGAATAATGGAATGGAGCAAGTATCTGCAAGCACTTGGATCTTTAGCAAAGGGATGAGCTGCTGTCTTTATGATGATCTTGTCCATAATTTATACATGATGAGATATACAGACGTAGATTCTCGAGCCATTGATGTGAACAGGAGGATCGTGTTGTAAGACAAATCCCCAGCGGACTTTCTCACAAATGATACCGAGGGTTATGTGAACGTGAGGGTTACATACCAATCTAAGAGTAAATGTAATGGCAAGCGTTACTGACTGCCACTCCATAATAATAGGGAAATTCGATGCACTTTTCCTTTGGGCCTTGGATGCGACAGCCGGTGGTGCGGTGCTGTCGGTTAGTCTCGTCGGTATCCGAGATCACGGGCCGTTAGGAGCGGATATGAGGGAAGGATCATGAGGGATTGGGAGGGAGGGACCGAGGGTTGGAAGGGTCATGTGACGATTAGTTAGTTGGTTTGTTGGAAGAGGCTGGATGTCAAGTGTACTTTTGTACTGGCCGGAGAATGAAAAAAAAAATGAAAGATGAATATCCGAAAGGTGGTACAAAGGTAGATACAAGCCACCAAGATAGGAAAATACGCAGGTTTGTAAAAACCGGCCATTCCCAAAAGACGGCGACAGTGCCAATTTTTATCGTCACCCTCATTATCATCATAATTATATTATGTTCTCATTTGACATAATATTAACCATCTTATCCTTCATCTGATAACATTCCCCATCACCACCAGTTACCGCTTCGAACCCCACAACCATTGTATTCTTCTTCACCTTGGCAAATCCTTAAAAGTGCTGTTAACCACTTCTCGAAAAAAACTCGAGCCCTATCTGATATTGCTTCTAAATACCTACAAAGGCCACTAATATCATCTACGGGATCAAGGATCGTGAGTTGGAAGGGTCCTTTGAATGACAAACGGAGGATTCCCGATTGCTCCAAAGGCCCAGTCGATCTCTCTTGGGGGTAACAAGTAACTCTTAAGTAATTATCCAGTCTGGTAATAATAACAGCAGAAAGATAAGATAGATAGCCAGCGAAATTTTCCAATCTTTAAAACATCAAAACTTGACTTTTCTCTCTTTAATCTACCCCACTGTTCCCTACGAGTCATCCTCTCCCCCCATTCCGCTCCACTCTGAGAAATTCCCCCATCTGCCAAACCCTTAACCCCATATAACCCTTTCAACGACAAACACTCGTACATACAATACATCCATATACATAAATCATCAACAACTACGTATCTTGCCCCCTTCGCCCGGCCTCACCACTGCAATGCAACTGAAACGTGCCGCCCGTGTCATTCTCATCGGCGCCCCCGGTGTAGGCAAAGGCACACAGAGCGAACGCTTGCTCAAGCGGTTCCCGCAGTTGCAGTCCATCAGTTCCGGAGATCTCCTCCGGCAAAATGTCAAGGAGCGGACGCCTCTTGGTGAGTGAGTTTGGAATCTACTGTAAATGACATGCATATGCTCAATATCAGTTTCATATTTATTCATATACTTATTCATATTACTGACCTAGCCCCCAGGCATACAGGTGGAAGAGACCATGAAAGCTGGCGGCCTAGTCCAAGACGATGTCATCCTCCGCATGATCGCCGCCGAATTCCACCGCCGTAACTGGCTCCAACCCCCCTACTTCTCCGCCTCCCCCACCTCTTCCTTCCTCCTTGACGGCTTCCCCCGCACCCTCCCCCAAGCCCACTCCCTTTCCCACCTTCTCTTCCCCATCAACTTTGTTGTCCACCTCCGCACCCCCTTCGCCACCCTCCTCTCCCGCATCACCTCCCGCTGGGTCCACGAGTCATCGGGCCGCATCTACAACACGACGTTTAACGCCCCCAGGGTCCCCGGGGTCGACGATATAACGGGGGAGCCGCTGACACAGAGGGCGGATGATACGGAGGAGGTGTATCGGGCAAGATATGGGAGGTTTATGGAGATGGCGGGGCCGTTGGTGGAGTTTTATCGGGGGAAGGGCGTGTTGTGGGAGGTGGAGGGGGAGACGAGTGATGAAATTACGCCCAAGTTGTTTGCTGAATTTGAGCGGGTTTTTGTAAAGTAGATGGAGATCAGCAAGTATACAATAGGGACGGGTAGCGGGAGAGAGTGGTAGAGAGTGGGGGTGATACCCATCTAGCACCATTATATAATCACGGAGGTAGACGGACAAAAAAGAACTTCAACAAAACCAGCTGTATATTTTAATATCAACCCTCCCATCCATCAGTATATCAATATTGGAAAAAAAAAAAATTTCGCCCAGATAAATGCAACTAAAATAACAAAATGAATCAAAATAAAGATGACCAATGACACCCAAAAATTACCCTACATAAACCCATAAACCCACCCCTTTACTCATCGTCATCATCATACCGCGGCCCCGGCGTATCCGGAACCCCCCCATATGCCCCCGGCGTCGGCGCCCCATAATAAGGCGCCGGCGTCGGAGCTCCAGCCGCCGGCGTCGACGCACTATCCGCCCCCCACGAATTCCACCCACCTGGCGTTGGCGCCGAGTACGCTCCCGGCGTTGGCGCATTCATAACACCCGGTGTAGGAGCCCCCAACAAGCCAGCCCCCGGTGTCGGCGCATCGTATGCGGCGCCAGAGGCACCGGGGGTGTACCCCCAATTGTCTGAGGGGACCGCTGGAGTTGCAGCCGAGGCACCGTAGGCGGGGGTCTTGCCGCCCGAGTTCCAAGCGTCTGAGGCGTACGCAGGGGTGCGACCGCCGTTGCCGAAATCGTGAACAGGAGTCTTGCCACCGCCACTACCGGAAGCCCAGGCAGGGGTTCTAGTGCCGGAGCCGTAGGCAGTGCGCGAGCCATCGTAGGGGTTGACGGTCCGGGAGCCATCAGCTTGCCAAGCGGGAGTGCGACCGCCAGAAGTGTCTTGTTTCCAGGCAGGGGTACGACCACCGTAAGAAGCTGCGATGATGAGGTTAGAATGTTGGGATCAAACAAACAGCGATGAGTACAATGCCTGTAGAAGAAAAAAAAAAAAAAACAAACTCATTTAGAACCGTTGTTCCAAGCAGGAGTACGGTCGGACGAGTTGTAGGCTGGAGTGGCTCCTCCAGACTGCCAGCTAGGAACTCTCCGGTCACCACCACGGTCACCAGCACCGCTATCGATAGGTCTGGGACCTCCACGGCTGAAGGGATCAATCTTCTCACCAGTGATCTTGTCACGATAACTCAAGTGCTGCTTGGGCACCGTGATGATCTTGTTACGCGCGTGAAGCTCCACACGAGCCGTAGTATCGGTGGCATCCTTGACGATACCCATCAATGACTTGTACACACCACGCGTGATGATGACTGTCTGGCCGATAGACTTGTCACGGCCCATGGTCGGCCGGGGAGGCGGAAGCATGCCCTTAGGACCCTGGCGTTTCAACGCCGGGTTCATGGCGCTCAGATCGGGGCCACTGTTGGCGGCGATACGGCCACCCTTGGCCGCAACAGTCGTGACATTGGATGACCGTACGACAAAGATACCACCATTCTCTGTAGTATCGTGAGTCTTGAGGAAGAGGTAGGAGCGGTAGATGTGGAGGATAGTACCGCGGCGCTGCAAGTTACCGTACTCGCGGACGACATCACCAGTCTGGATCTCGGCTGAGTTACGGTCGGTGGCGACAGTCTGTTTACGCGGGGGTAACTTGTTGGGAATCTGCGTGTGTATGACCTGGCGGACACTACCGTGCTGATCAAGGACACTAAGAGTATCCCGGTCAATCTTGATGATGCAACCGACTGTGGTAGTATCCAGCTCAACCATATCATGCAGCGAGAACTGCCCCAGAGTGCCCTGACCACCAGAATCACTGGCCTCACGCAAGTCACGGCTGAAGACGGTGATCTCGTTCTTAGTCTGGTCGGCAATGAGGGTAATACGGTCATCCTCAATCTTGACAACCATACCAACTTCATCCTGGAAGCGGGAACCACCGACGACCTTGACATGGTCACCAATGTTGAACCGCTTACGCAGGTTCTTGGACGGAATGTCAATGACCTGGTTCTTGAGAGGACCCTCCAGGACCCGCAGGGTGACAATCTCACCCTGAACACCAGTAGCCTTACCAATAACACCCTTTTGTTCACCCGCAAACACCTCAACAGTATCCCCCGGCAGATAAACAATGCTGCTGTTGGTATTCTTTAAACTAACCGCCAGTGCCTTCAAATCCAGACTCTCCGTACCATCCTCAGATCCCGAAGCAAACTTGGTGACCTCCTCCAGCTTGGGGTTGACGTCATCGGTCGTCAGGTTCTGGATCAAGATATCTTTGATCAGGAAGCCGTTCTCGTAGGTCTCATTCTGGAACTGGAAAGATCCACTAGAAATCACACTGATATTCCCATTGAGCCTCCGAGCATCAGCTTCTGTGAATAGTCTCTGTGGTGGGCGGACATTGACAGGTCTCTTGCGTTTTCCGTTGGCGTCCTTCTGCTCTTCTAGGATACTGTAGTCGATACGTGGGATAATGCGACAGCCCGCCTCCAGCTTGTTCTCTGTGAGAGAAACAACCTGTGCCAAATCACCAGCATATTTGAAGGGCTTCCGCAGACGAACCCAAGTGCCAATTTCAAGGGAAATAGTCTTCTGAACACGCAGCAAATCAGGCATATCCTTAATCTCCACAAGGTGCATCTTGTTGCGAGGGTAGATGCTCATCAAGCCATCCAGCGCCGCCATGACGTCCGCCTGACGCATCGCCTCTACATAGACGTATCCTTTCATGACCGAGTTAGGCCCCGCCCGCTCAAATGCCGCCGTGATACCCAACGGCTGACTGCGCGCTGCCGCCTCATCCATGCGCTTGGTAATGTTGAAGATAACCTCCCTCTCCTTCCCCTCACGAGCCTTGACAGCCCAAATCTTGGGGTCATCGACCGACGGCAGCAGCAGATGCCTGGGCACATGGGACGACTCCGCACCCACTTTGCCTCTCCGCGCCCCGTAGCGTTGACGCAGAATCTCAGCCTGCTTCTCGGCGTCCATTGAGTTGTCGAGTTCCCGACGACGATCGAGCTCGCGGTGGCGGCGGTCGTCATTGAGACGGGCGCTCTCGACGTCTTCGGGGTTATCATGTTCGATGAAGTTCCCGACTTCCTCTTCGTCTTCGTCGTCTTCTTCCTCTTCATCCTCGTCAACTTCAGCTTCAATATCGAAGAAGGCGGCGCGTGTGTCTTTTCTGCGCTTGCGGCGGGGGCCCTGAAGAACAAGGTGGTTAGTTTCCGATTGGTACAGCCTGGCGGCTAGCCGGTAGTAGCCAGTGTCTTTTTCATCTTTAGTTGCACCGACTTACCCGAATATCTTCATCCTCTTCGTCCTCTTCTTCTTCTTCTTCTTCATCATCACGCAGTTCCTCGTCTTCCTCCTCTACCTCCTCCAGCTCGTCTTCCTCCTCCCCCTCCTCCTCTTCTTCTTCCTCCTCTTCGACATGCCGCCATTTCTTGGGCTTATCCTGCTTCTTCCTCGGTGTCTCCTCCTCATCATCAGAGCGAACCTCGGGTGCAGGGTTGAAGTCCTCTTGGTCCGAGGAGTCGTATTTATCCGACATGTTGATTTTGGGTTAGAGTCGGCGGATGATGAGGGAATTTTCAGAGAAAGGAGAAAGTCGGAATCAAACGTGGCACCAATCGCCCGCCAGATACACCTGTCGACCTGTTGTTATAAGGCTGAGCCAAAGAATGCAAGGCTCCAGCCAAATCCGCTTGTTGAATGCTTTCCGTCTCACCCACGTCCAAAGTTCAAAATGTAATGTTCAAAGAAAACAAGAATTTGAAAAAAAAAAAAAAGTTCTTGTACAATAAGAAAGTTTATCCAGATGGAAGACAAAGAAGTAAGACAATTCCAACTAATTGTATCGATCACGCAAAAAAAAAAAAATCACAAATACTTTGAACTTTGGCACAACTTCAAAAAAAAAAAAAAAAAAAAAAAA